>CM076570.1:382705962-383000748 GCA_034641835.2 Pinus albicaulis
TAATATGTATTTTGCAAACCTAAAGGGATTTGCTATGGTATTAGCTTTATCTTGGGAGAATATTATTTATATTTATTGGTTATATCTTTTGGATGAGAGGGAAATGTTACTTTGCATGCATGAAATAATAAGTGGTATGCGTTTGACCCTTGGAAAAGAAATGTTTTTATTTTTCCATGAAATATTTATTTGGTTTCTTTTGGAAAAAAATATATGTTTTACATGCAGGAAGAACAAGATATGTTATTGCATGCACAAAACTATAACTTGTATGTTAACTTTGTTTGAAATAGAGTTGGCATTGTTATACATAATAACCATTATGAATAGATCTTGGGTGGAAAATATGTTTTTGGAAAAGAACATGTATTCACATGCATAAGTATAACATCTATTGTGTTAACCCCTTTGGAAAAGAAAACATAAGAGTAGACAAAAAGGAAATTGCTTGTTGGGATAGTTATCTTGAAAGCTTGTTATGCGTTTTCATGCACAAAATTATTATATAGTATGTTCTCTTTCCTTTGGAAATAATATGAAAGTGCATGCAAGATTGTGTTAGCGGTTGTTAGAAAGGTGACACCTGATAGTGATTTATTTGCTACTAATGCATGTCAAATGATGTTAAAGAAGGCATTTCATGTCAACTTTGTTATGTTTTATACATGCATGCGAATATTTTTTGAAGTGTCACAAATAGAGATTGATTATTGGTTTATTAATATTTTATCTAATCATGATATCAAGTGTGTTGATGACGACATTGGCAAGAAAGAAGGATGACTTGAGAAAAGGATTTTTCAAGTTTAACATTGTGGAGGATAAATAGTTGTTAGTCCATGCATGTTTACTAGTTCCAAATGCACGATGACCCGTTGAAGGAAACGGTTTGACTACGAAGACAGAGATTGATGATTCGTGGGTAAATGGTATCTCGATGATTGTAATAGCTTATAGCTAGTTATGTTTCATTTAAGATGATTTTTCTATGTAAACTTTATGACAATGGTCAAGGTATGGACTCCCACATAACCATTGAGTGAGGGGTGACAACCCTCACAAGCGTTTAATAATAAAATTAAACGTTTGTTGGTTTTCACCCTACGGGGTTTCCAGGGTATATCGGTGTCTATTTATGTGATTTCTCATTGTGTCATTTTCATGATTTTAATTTCTTTCATGATGTGATGTTGATATTATCAATTAGGTGATCTACTAATTGAATTAAAATGATCATGGGATCGATGCATAGTTATAGCAGGAAATTTAAGTTAATATGCTACAACAAGGACAATTAATGGTTGTGTAACTCACTATGATTTTTGATAAATATTTCTCTAAGTGATGATGATGGGTATTTAAATGGTTAATGAAGAAATATATAAAGTAATTTATAAGGTTACACATTCGTAAATGTTGAAAAAAAATCCTAACTCCATGCATTTTCCTACGAGGTTATCGGGGTATGTTACAAATGGTATCAGAGCCAAAGGTTGCAACACTGCCGCCATTTGGGAATCGTTATGCAAAAAGGAATTAGAGGTATGATGCTAGTAGGCATCATCTCAGGTATGATTTTAATTAAACTTGTAGTATACTAGAATTAACATGAGATGTATGATGCCTGATTAATGACCGCATGAAAGAGTAGAAAGTTATAATGTTTCCTTAAAGTTGTGCTCATGAAAATTGAATATGGATGCAGATAAAAGACAATAAAACCTCTAGTGTACCTATGAACCATCCTGAGCACTCACTAGTTATAGTGTGGATTATTTACCAACCTTTGCATGCATAATATTAGAAAAATGATTATGGTGCATAAAAAAAAAGAAAAAAAAAGTGGAAAAACATGGCTAAAGTTACCAGGCATTGCTTTTAAAGAATGAATGCATGTATGGTTAATGTGATAACTAAATAATATAGAAGTTGGGGTTGACCCTGAAGAGGACAATGGAATATTGTAAAAACAAAACAAAAGCAAAAATTGAATGAACCTCTTTAGTTGTTAAAAATAAGCAATGAGTGAAGTAGAACTCACATAGTAAACTTAAAGTCAATGAAAAAAATCATAGTAGCATAATTGTGGGTTCTCTTTCTTCATTTAGAGTTGTAGAGGAAAGTTTGCATTCCATGTGTTCGACAAAAAGTGGTAATTGAGATCCACAGTTTTGTTGTTTTAAATAATTGCATATGATTCATCTTAACATCAATGGGTATTCATACCTTGAGGTCATGTAACCCTCATGTTGATTCCAAGAAAAAGTTATTTTTAGACTTGGATCCATAATTTGGTCGATTTTTCTGATTAGACGCTCCACAAGATCCACAAGATCAGGGTAAGAATATTCTAAGGAGGAAACTTCCTCAAATTTTTAGACTAGAAAGAGCCAAGGAGTTGCCTAGGATTGAGCTTCCTTTAGGGAGGGCTGATCATGGACAACATATTTATAAGAAAAATCTTAAGAGGAGGAAGGCTTTAACAAAGCTTCCCCTTGTAATGAAGGGCCATAAAAACAATGAAATATTTACAAATATTATAGACTGAAAGAGGATAAGAATCATTCAATTGCTTACATTAAAAAAGTATGTGTTTCATGGAAGAGGGAATACTCATCCAGAGCTCTAGGGAATATTTGAGTTCCCATAAAAAAAAATTAGGAGTAGGACCTAAGGAGTAATAAATTCCCAAAGAGAAGCTTAACAAGGATCTGAAAATAAATTTGAGGAATCATAGGTTGAGGATATAGAACTTCTAAATAATAGGGTTGTGGGCTGCTAACATGATCACCATGATAACCTTAGATTCCCTAGAAAATGATCGATGAAGGAGAAACATATGATAAAGTGGAAGAACCACCACCTTCTTCCCTACCACTGCCTTGACTTCCATTGTTTCCTCCACTATTACCTTAAATGAAGGTTCCATCAAGGCCTGTAACATCTAAGGTCTTTTTATTTCTTCCATTCTCATCATCGATAATGTACTCGATAGCCTCTCGCTTGGCCATAATTCAGAACTCACTATAATGAATTGAAGTCTGATATACAAACAAGTCCTCACTACCATCCTCTGGGGTTATGAAACCATAACCATTAGCTGAATCGAGGCACTTATGCTTCCTCGATATATTCCCCTCATGCATGGTTTGAATCCATCCAAGTTATCAAAGAATAATTATTTCTTTATAGTGGATAATATTAGAAAATAAATATTAATTATGTTACTAATTTGATTTTAATTATTTTTAATATTTTTAATCAATTTTCCAAAGTATTTTAATTTATTTAAGGTGAGATAAAATTGAGAATAAAACTTTAATATGTATCGGGTTTGGATTAAGCTAAAAACATTAACCATATTAAGTTGGTGGCTAAATTTATGTTAAACTTATTTTTCTAAGTAGACTCTCTACACACAACTCCAAATTTTGTTCCAAATTTTTATGTTAAAAGTTGTGTTAAAGAAACACGTATACATTACTAACCTTTAAAGAAAAGGTAGATTTCCCTCTTTTTCTTAGTTCAAGGACATATTACAACATAAATTAGGATAGTCCACATATATTTGGATAACCATACATAGATAGTCATGTCAATGGGTTGAGCCTAGGTGGGGAAGTTAACATTAAACCCTCCTAGGACCTAATCACCTAGGATACACTAAATTGACACATACTTTACTAACCTATTTAGGAAGATTAAAGTGAAAATACACTCATTTAACACATACTTTACTAACATATTTAGGAAGATAAAGTGAGATTATCATTAGCTTCTAGCACTATGGTCTTGAACTTATGACCTTTCAAACCCCCACATATTTTACTAACCTATTTAGGAATTTTAAAGTGAGATTATCATTACCTTGTTGACGTATTTAAGAATAATAAAGTGAAATTATCACTAGCTTTTTGTACTATGGTCTTAAACTTACCACGTTTCGAACCCCCTTCAATTTACCATCTCACCTAGAAACTTACACCAAACATTTATTCCATAAATATTAGTTGTTAGTTACATGCAAAATGGGATGATAGTGAAAGCCAAATGTGTGGAAACCTATATTGTAATTTAGTTGAATGTTCCTTATTTTTATAGTAAGAAAGATATTTGAATTTGTTATTCTCCTTTTTTTTTTAATGACAATGCTAACAATGTTTTTATAGTGAATATGTTAAAGATAATAATGGTTTTTGTAATAATATCTTCATTATTATCATGTTGCATTTTACAATTATATTTAACATATTATTATAATAAGTTAGAAACATACTTTGCAAACTAAACTTTTCAATATTATTTTTATAAAAAAAAATATTAAATAATTTATTAACACTATTAAATTAAAGTTACCTCAAAGATAAGATGGATGGAATCACTCGAATCGAATAACTTTTTTTTTAATTTCTCAAAAATTTAATGGGTTGTTATTTTATTATAATAATAAAAGATAAATAAATTTAATGCATTTAAGTTTATCTATTTAAATTATGATTTAATAGTTGTAATTTTAATTTATTAAAATTAAATGTTTAAATTTATTTTAATGTTTTATTAAACAAAAATTTAATAAATACTCAATTTTTTTTATTTTTTTTTTGTAAGTTTGGTAGTTTTTATCATTTTTTACTTTTATTTTTTTAACTCCATTTTTATGGACATGTCCACATACATCACTCCGATCGGGGAAGAGAATTGAACTTGTGATGAGTGCTATAACAACCCACCTCATCACTATTTTAACCAAACCCCCACAGACTAAATACTCAACATTTCATTTTAATTTAAGTATTGAATTTGTTAAATAAGCTTGGAACTATCTAATATGAATTGGATTCTATTTTATTTATAAATTAAAATTTAAAATAATCAATTTCTAGCCAATTAAAATTTAAAAAATAAACCATTTCTATTTAAAAAATCATGAAATCATTAAAATTACAATATTATTAAGGGTATTCCATCGAAATTGCTTCTTCTCTCTTTATCCCAAAAAAAAATATCACTGGTATCCCATAAAATATCAATTGAAAAAATAACCAAAAAAATTTACTCCGAGAGAAAAAAATGTATCAAAATAAACATCACACTCAAGATGCCAAAAGGTCATTCAATACATAAATGCCAAAAGGTCATTCCTCCTTGGGTATTGAAGGATGCAAAAGCTATGAGCTACGTGTATTCATCTTTATCTAATCCACCAAAGATTGGATGTTGATATTGAATCTTTCTATGAATTTTCTTATTCTCATAATTTTTGGTATAAAACATATTTACTTTTAAATATATCTTTAACCTTATCCATTAAACCAAGAAAAAACTCTAACCATTCTTAAGTGAAAAATAATTAATAATTGCCACGTGTAATCGTGAGGATGACTCAAAATAAACTCAACGCCCAATCATCAAGAAAGGTGATGGAGATTCGTATTTAAAATTTAACCTCATGAAATGTGATATGTGATAGTGACTTGTGATTATAACAATTCTTATCGATGTGATAGTTTCTTTGATTATAACAATTATTTCTCAAATTTGGGAAAAATTTATTGAAAATGTGTTTGGAAAAATTCTAAAACTTGAAAATATTTAAACCATTGTGTTTCTGATGTAGATGTGCCACTCGAATAATGTTGGATGTTCACAGGATTCACACTTTATTTTGTTTTGACAAGAGACTCATTCTATCTATCCGTAAGTTCGTCTATCTGTATGTAGAGTTCATATATATCTCTTTAAAAAAAATTTGAATTATGTTTTAAATAGAAAAGTAATATTGATTAAGAAAAAAAAATAATATGTTCTAAAATAATTAGAAGTAAAAAAAGTGTGTGAGTAATATGTTTAAACTTTATACTTTTCAAAAATATTTCAATAAATTATTTGAAAATATACATTAATTAATTTATATCAATGTCAACTTCATATATTTTTATCTTTAGAAAAAATTATTAAAATATTTTTTTATTTTTTTTTTGTAAATTTCGTAAAGCATTTCTATTTTCTATTTATCGAAAAGCAAATTGCTTTAAAAATATTGATGCATGTGGTAGCCTCAACCTACTCGAAGGAAACCAGGTCTATTGGCCATCTGAGGGAGTTAAAAGCCAACCAATATTGAAATTGTTTTTTCCTACTACTTGCTGCTATGACCACTTTACTATGTCCATAAAAGTTGCAGTTTAAACAAAAGCTATTAAAACTTGCTGGAAAAAACATTTGAAACTATTAAAAGCTAATATTATCCATCAAAAGAGTCAATTGGAGCAAGGTCTTTTGCAGTGGATCTCGGCATCTCTACTTGCTGCATTCCTTAAAGTTGACGTTCAATCCTCCCGATTCTTGTCGCAGCATGATACTGAGACATGGCAATGTCTCGGATTTCAAGTTTGATCCGCTGAAATTCTGAAACCACTGCTGGGTTTCCCTCCATTTCCTGCATACTTTTCATGGCCTTTGCCAAGACACATTTGAGTTTCCAATATGTGTTGACAAATTGATGAAACATAGATACTCTTCCTCTTGTATTCCCTGGGTCACAGAGGAAATCCATGGTTGCCTCTTGCTGTTTGATGTCCTCATCATCATAGTTACTCTCTCTTTCCCATCCCTGAATGGTATTGCAGATATGTACTAGATTACCTGATTCATAAAGATCAGACATATTTTCCAGAACTTGTTTAGTAGTTTTCCTTCCATGCTTGCTTGGTCCGTAATTTTGTATTGTTTGCTTTTGCTTTCCTTTCATGTTCCTTTTCATTTCCCTCTTTGTCCTTTTGCCATAATAAATTGGCAGAAAGATCCCCCAAATAACTCGGCGTCGACGATGTTGCAAAACTTCCTACGCTCCTCCAAACTGATCTCCAAAATGGCTTCAGCTAACTTTCCCTTTCTGCAATTTTGTTTTATGCGTTACCCTTCTCCGCAATCGGCGCAGTTTATTAATGTTGTTAATGTCTAACTTTCGGCCTTCATTATTTCAGCCCTAGTTGGCTAAATAATCAACAACCTCATTCCCCCCTCTGCAGACATGCAAAGGAATCATATAACTAATTTATTGTATAATTTGGTCGATCTCTTGAATTAATATTTTTGTGTGCCAAATTTTTCTTATCTTGTCCCAGGGGGTTCCTTGTTGAAATTTTTGCAATACCCCCGTTATCATTGTTGAATCTCCTTCAACTGTAACTCTATGGTAGTTCTCACGAACTGCAATTGTTAAACCTTGCTTAAATGCCATTAGTTCAGCTTTGTTATTCAGTGAAAATCCAACCTCCATTGCATATAGCCTGCATACGAAGCCTCGAGAATTTTTAAATAAGCCTCCTATACCTGCTTGCCCTAGGTTTCCTTTCGAGGCTCAATCATAATTTAATTTCAAAAATCCCACTTGTGGGAACTGAAAATTGTCTAGTGGATTTTTTCGTTGGGGTTTGAAATTCCATAATTCTTTTGCTAGCATTTGGGGTTTTAAGTTCAGCCTTGCCAGGATCCTATTCTCATTATCAGTCACCGTCCAATCTTCGTCAGACCATTGTTCTGCTAAGATTGTTTCCCAAATATTTTCCAATATCACCTTCCATACTTGGGTTACATCCCTCTCATCATCTCTAAAAATTCGATGGTTTCTTTCTTTCCATATTACCCAAAGTAGAAATCCCATCGACAACCTCCATGCTCGATTCAGGACTTCACTTTTAAATCCCCCTTTTCACCATTTTCTGATAGTCTCATTTATGCTTGTAATATCTCTATCCGTTTATTGAAAAATCGCAACATTGTTCTACCATAGAATCTCTGCCAAAGAACAAGTGTTAAATAAATGTTCTATACTTTCCTCCTTCTTTTTACACATTTTTTAAAGTGATGGGACTTGTATTCCTCTTTGCTACAATTGATCCCAAGTCAAGATCTTCCAATGGCCTAGCAACCAGAGGAAGTATTCTACCTTCAGCCAAAATTTTGTTCCCCGTATTTTTTGTCATATTGGGACTGTTATGTTCTGATGATTGGTTGATTTGAGAAAACAACCTTCTTCTATAGTGAATAAGGCTTTGTTCCTGTAGCCCCATCTCAAAATGTCTTCCCCATTTGTTGAAACCAATTTCCTGGTTTTCATTTCCTTCTCGAATTTATTCCATTGTGTTGTTTCTGGGGCATTCCTCCATTGCTCTTTCCCTTTCCATTTCCACCATCGACTATCCTCCTCTCGACACCAGTGATTGATCACTGATCTTTGGTTCGATAAGTGTGTGAAGAGAAATATTTATCCCAGATCCAAGCGGCTGAATAATTCCCTCTGTTGCCACGAGTCCTCCCAAAAGAGAGTCGTTCTCCCTCCTCGAATTTCCCATAAGCTGTGTTGTCTTATTAAATATTTGTTGATCGCCGCTAGATTCCATATATTCGAGCCTTTTGGAGCAACATCTGCTTTCAGCTTCCCCATCACTCTTGTGGGTATATCATATTTTCTTTCCCAAATTAGTTTCCAAAGATCGGTTCCACCTTGGAGCCATCGCCACCATAACTTAGCACCCATTACCTCATTCAACACATAGGGGTATCGAAGGCCCAATACACTCGTCTTTTTTGTTTTAATGAGTTTTTCCCATGATAAGAGAGCCCATTTTCTAGTATCTTGTGCTCCTTGCCAGATAATTTTTTTTTAAATTTTCACCATATTATTGCAGACTATTTTCGATGCCGCTCTTCTTGACAACTGATATATAGGGATGGCTTGAAGAACAGATAGAAGCAGGACTACCCGACTGGGTGCATTCAGTGTTATGAGAGCCCAATTCTGAAGATGTTTGTGGAGGTTATTAAGAAGATCCATCCATCCTGCTATCCTGAGGGAGGACAGATTAAGCGGGAAACATAAGTACTTCATTGGAAAAGTTCCAATTTTAAAGCCTAAAGATCTGGCTAGAAATTGTTAAGTAGCATTATTAGCATTGGAGAAATATACATTTGATTTGTCATTATGAATCAAAGTTCCAGAGGTGTCCATGAAGATTTTGAGAATTTCCAAAATGGCTTTTACTTCCCTTAGCGAAGTCTGACAAATTAACTTAATGTCATCTACAAATTTCTGGTGAGAGAGAGTAAGATCCAGTCCCCATAGGTTCAGGCCTTTTAGGCGTCTTGCTGCTATTTGAGCTTTAATGAGATGACCAAGACCTTCCGCTGCTATGATGAACAGGAATGGTGAAATAGGGTCTCCTTGACGCAGTCCTCTAGTTATATTAAAAGGCTTGGATGGGGCTCCATTAAGCAAAATGGAGAAGTTAGGGGATGAAATACATGACATCAACCATTGTATCCATCTTGAATCAAATCCAAAAGCAGAGAGAATTACCTTCAAGTAAGACCAGTTTAGACAATCATAGGCTTTTGAGAGGTCCAATTTGATCAACATAAATTTAATTTTTTGAGTTCTAAGAGAATGCATTGCTTCCTGTACAGTAACTATCCCATCCAATATTTGTCTTCCCTTCACAAATCCTATTTTCTCAGGGGATATAATGTTGAGGAGAATTGGTTTTAGTTGGTTGACCATAATCATTGAAAGGATCTTGTAAATTACATTACATAATGCTATAGGTCTGAACCCCGCAGGAGTATCTGTATTATCTTGCTTAGGGATGAGTGAGATGAGAGTTGAATTTAATGTTGGGTACACATTCCTTGTTCGCCTAGATTCTTCAACCATCTCCCAAATCGCCTTTCCCATAAAAGGCCAAGTTGCTTGATAAAATTCTGCCGTAAAAGAATCAGGCCCCGGGGCCTTGTTTTTTGGGAGACTTTTCACCACCTCTTCCACCTCTTCCAAGGTGATTTCTCTCATTAAAGCTAAGTTCTAATCTCTTCTAACCTTGGAAGGAATATGATGAGTTATTCTGTGTATAGTTGCTTCTCTATTGAGATCTGGTTCAGTAAGAATGTCCTTGAAATGGTTTACTAGCAGTGCTTCCATTTCTGTGTGTTAATAGATTTGATTTCCATTTGCATCCTTCAATGAGAAAATCCTATTATGTTGCCTTCTTTGTATCAAATATTTATGGAAAAAGTTTGTATATTTTTCACCTTCTTTAAGCCACTACACCCGTGATTTTTGTTTCCATAATATTTCTTCCTGCTTCCTTCGCTCCTCCAGTTGACTCAGAATATTCCCTTCTTCTACGGCAAGTGCTTCTGTGCTTCCTTGTAAAATCATTTGTTGTTTATTTTTTTTCATGTTTTCTTGCAGTCGGTGCATAGTTAAATGGATGTTTCCAAATTTTGTTTTATTCCAATTTTTTATTTCTTTTTTTTAATTTCTTAACCGCAACTGAAACAAATGCATTATGTTCCTTCCCTGAATGATTGTGGATTCCCACCATTTTTTTTCTTTTTCTAGAAAGGTTGGATCCCTTAGCCAAAATAAATCAAATCAGAATGATCGATTCTTTGGGCCTTCTTTTATATCAATTTCCAAATGTATTGGCCAATGGCCTGACCCTAAATAAGGTTTAATTGCAGCTTCATAATAAACATCTAAGCTAACCAATTCCTCTAATACTACACATCTATCTAATCTGGAAGCTATTTGGTGTGTTTCCCCTCTCCGATTGTTCCAAGTAAATACACCATTTACAGTTGGTATATCTACTAATTTAAGGTCCGTAAGGAGGTCCCTAAATGACTCCATTTCCGGTTCTTCTCTTATTATTCCGTCTTCCTTTTCTTTGAGATTCAAAATTATATTAAAATCTCCACCTATTGACCAATATTTCTCTTCATGCAAATATCGTAGAGTTCTGATGCTATTTAAAAATTCTTCTCGTTCTCCTTGGATATGAGGGCCATAAACTACCGAAATCATTAATTTTTTTTTAGTTCCCACTTGTCTAAAGCATCCAGTGAGGCTGCGTGATAAGCCTATGCAACTGTTTGCTATTACTTCAGTAGGGTTCCATAATATGGCAATACCTCATTCTGTTCCTCAGGCATCATTGGCCATGACTTCATAATGTGGTTTAAATGACTATAATATGGTAGCCAGCTTTTGAGTAGAGACTTTTGTTTGTTGAATTAACATGACTTGTGGTTTTTCGACTTTTAACTTCTCTTTTAAATATATCTATTTTCCTTGGCTATTTAGGCCTCTTATATTCCAGGAGAGTACTTTCATTGGTAAACTTTTGGAGTTTGTTGGAATACCGTTGTTAATGGTATTATCTTTCCAGTATTTTCTAACATTTCTCTCACTAATTGGATTGAATCATGCAAAGTTCTTCTTCCTTTTTTATTTCCCAGTTTTTTTTGAGTATCTGATTCTTTAGTGGGATTAGTCTCTAGGGTACTTACTTGTTTTCTGGCCTGAGCAGTCAGGTAATGCTCGAATGTTTCTTTATATAGATTATTTTGATCTTTTGGGATAAATATATCGTCCAAGTTCCTCCATTCATGCAATAGACGTTTCAGTACCTGTTCTTCTGCACTTAAATCCTCTTTCTGTTGTTCTATTTCTATTGGCGTTTGATCCACTCCTATTATTTCCTCAATTTCTTATTGTTCTTGGGGTGCTTTCCATTTTGCTGCTAGCATTTTTTGTTGCATCATTTCCTGACTTAGGACTGGATTTTCTTCCATATATTTAGATGTTTCTTCTTCTTCTTGTGAAATCTCATATCTATTTTGGCTACTCTTTTGTTTTAAGGCACTAGTCGGACTCACCTGTTGCCTGCTGTTCATTTTTTTTTTGCTGACATGTACAAATCCATCATCTTTTTCTTGGAGCGCTTCATTGTTCGTTGGTGGTTTTCCTCCTTGCTTTTCTAGGATATTCTGAGGACATGTTTTTTAAAGGTGGCCAGACTCATGGCACCATTTGTAGCGAAATGGGATATGTTCATAATCGAGGGTTTGCTGCCAAATCTTTCCTTCATATTCAAGTTCTATTGATTCTAGAAGTGGTTCAAAAATGTTCATATACACGTAGATGCGAGAAAAGGAAGTGTACCTACCACGACAAGTTGTTTCAACAATTTTTACAAAGCTCCCTAAGGAATTACCTATTCCTTCTAAAATATCTGGATCCCAGAAGTCCATTGGCAAAGCAAATAGTCTTACCCATGCTGGTGCAGCTAGAAATTGTTCTTCATCGGGGTTATAACATTCTTCCCACTGCCTAAGGAATAGTCGGACATTGTTGTAAAAATATGGCCCTCCCTCAAATATTCGTTCTTTATCCAAAAGATTTGTGAAGATGACTGTAGAGAATCCTCGTGGTCCAAATTTTAGATCAAGATGTCCTTTTGGTTGCCATTTTGCCCGAATCCATTTCAATAAGTCCTTTTCGACTGGCCATATGCCAATGAATTTGCAAATGAGTGCATGGTATTTCATATATCCTCCATACTCATCCAATTTATTCGGCGGAATGACAAATCTATGCTTCTTCAATGCCCGAGGCAGGCATTGTCCCCTCGTTTTTTCTTGCCACTCAGCGCCAAGAACCGGTCTGCCTTTCTGATTTGCCCCCCCTTGCAAATTTGAGGGTCTGCTACTCTGTTCCTCAGTAGTTATATTCTGATAGGAGGGAGTTGACCCCCCTCCCGAGGTTGCTGTCATGCTGCCCTCAAGACTCTGATCTCTCTGGTTCTCTGCTAGCATGCTTCTTGGGTCGGCACTAAACAAGTCCCTAGCCGAGCATTATCGTTACGCCGGAGTTTGCTTCAATTATAAAATATATTAATTCAATTTTTTTTTACTTCAAAATAAAATATTTTAATACTAAATAATATTGAATATATTAACAATAAAAAAAACCATTTTAATTTACAATGATAAAATGTGTCCATACAAATGTTATGTAAAATATTTTAAAATCAATTATATATATATATATATAATTTTTAAAAATCTATATATTATTTTGATGATTATATATATATAGATATATAATGAAAAATTAAGCACTATATTTTGCATTATAAAAAATATAGAAAAAAATTACATGTAAAAAAACTTAATTCCGATTCGCTCATATTAAATTCCTACTGATACATCCATACCGACTCCCTCATATTTAAAGCCAGTCTCTAGTACTCTTCCAGAGGCCGAGATTCCATTCTTTTCCTCGTTAAGCCACCCGTTGTTCTTTCTGGTTGTGGCCTGCCGGGTATATGGACGGGCACGAATAGATTGAAACTTAGAACTTACGCAGTGTAATAGTTTTTGGCAAGTCAGTTGTTCTTGAGAGTGATCTCATCCATTTCTTTTAATGTTAGGTTTTATTTGACATTAGTGTAGTGCCTTTTTTTTAATGTTAGGTTTTATTTGACATTGTTAGTGTAGTGCAGTTTTGGTTGGTGTTGGTTGTATATTTGTAGTATTCATTAAATTTATTATTTTAGAGTTTTATTAGACTTTTATTTATAATTAGTATTATAATATATTTTTATTGAGTTATTTGTTCTTGACATATGGTATATTTATTATTTATTTTTACGTTGATATTTATAGAGGATATGTCTTTTTTTTTAAACTGGTTAGATTATGTATTGTATATTTTTTTCATTTTCATTTGATATTTTTTGTATGTTGTTTTGACATGATTAACTTTAACTTAAAAAAAAATAAAAAATTACACATCATATTATAAAACGGATTATTTCGCTAAATAAAATTTGTTTATATATAAATGAATTTTATAAATAATAATGATGAATTTATTACGACGAATTTATTGGAATTGGAATTGGAATAATCTCAAATTTCTAGAAAATTAGTGGGTGGGGAGCCATGTGGCACTAATCTAATTTTTTAAATTTATTAAAAGTAATGGACCATTTTGCTAAATAAAATTTTCTTCTGTATAAATGAATGTTATAAATAATAATGGGGAACTTACCATGGAAGAACTTATTAGAATCTCAAATTCCTAGGAAGTTGGTGAGCAGAGACCCACTTAGCATGAATCTAATTTTTAAATGTATTAAAAGTCAATGCAACCTAAAAAAACTTTGTAATACACTACAATCCTCGATAAAAATTAAGACTAAGCATGATCAGTTGTTTCTTCTTTTGTTTTAATTTATTAAAACTTAATATCTTATTATCAGTTGTTTCTTCTTTTCTTTTAATTAATTGAAACTTAATATCTTATTATCAATTGTTTCTTCTTTTGTTTTAATTGATTGAAACTTAATATCTTATTATACTGCCAATAGATCTTTTTTCCCTTGTAGTTGAGTGGCCAATGTAATTTTTTTTTGACAAATAGTCTACTAGTGATATAACTTGATTTCTAAAAATTATACAACTAGAAGTTGCCTCAAAAGGTGCAAGAATACACCGAAGGTATAGAAGAACTGAAAAGATCCTCTCCCAATATATGTTTATGAGTTTAGATAAAAGTGGGCAAGTAATTGTGGAATTTAAGCCTCGCAATGAGGGATTCTGTTTGGCGAATACATAGTCTTGATAACTCTATTAAATAATTTTTTGACAAAAGAATTCCATCCAGAGGCAGAGGCAAAATTGGGAGAATTAGATATTGGGCATCCAAGCTCACAATCTTCTGATGGTGGGTAAACTCCACTGCGAACTCCATACTCTGGACTGCACTCAACGAACGATCTGCAAGTCTGGGAAACAGAAAGCAGACGTTGGTCCCTTTGAAATATTCGAAAGTCTCCTAGCAGTGGGTCTTCATGAGTCCCGGTTTCTGAGAATTTCCACGGTAGTCCTATCCTCTCACATGAGAATCAAGACTCTAACTCCCTGGTCCACTTTCTTCATTAAAAGAAAACCCAACATCACACCTTCTGCACCAGGGATTATAGAAATCGGTGCAGGGCTTGCCATCACGAGAATTTCCCACCCTTCTCGCAAGCTGCATAATCGTTAAGAATTGCCCACCCTTCCTGCAAGCTAAACCAATCAAATTTAACACAAGTGTAAATGAGGGTTGGCATAATTAATGTCCATTATTAATATACCTTCATACTGTGATGCACAACCAACAACCTTTTGCAAAGACCTCGACCCAGCCCGCAAAGGAACAGGGTGTGAAGCACAGAGAAATGACATGAACATATATTTATTATAAAAAATTTAAACAATTTATTTTTATTATAAAAGAATTGAATATCCGTTTTTTATTATGAAGAAAAGAAAAATGGTTGATACTTTGAAAAAAGTCATAAATGAAAAACCACTGATAATTTAAAAAAAAAAAAAACAAAATTATAAAAATAATAGCAAAATAAATTTTTATGATTTTGTTTTTGTAAATTTCAAATTAAAAATATAATATTATTTCCATTTCAAACGAATTGAATATAATTTTATGATTTTGTTTTTTTTTTTTTAATTTTAAATAAAAAATATAATATAATTTTCATTTCAATATTAAGTAAAATAAATTTAATATTAATTTGTATCTATATGGAATATATATATATATTTTTGGCCGACACTAAACTAACGATGACTACTCCCGTTTTCTTCTGTGCAACCTATCAAATTCGTAATGAAAATATCAAAATTTGAATGACAATGTCTCACAAATAATAGTGTTCGGAGAGAAGAATAGTCAGTTTACCTGCAGCGTATGCCAAATTTTAAAGCACAATGTCTCACAAATAATACTGTTCAGAGCAGAGTAGGAAATTTACCGTTTTAGAAGCCAGCCCATGCCAAATTTGAAAAGATAATGTCCGGAACATAATCTTCTGTATTAGATTTGAAATTCTCGCACTGCACGTTATACCTACATTCAGGAGGGAAAATACATGAACGTTACACGTTTATATCATATAAATGTGAATTGAGGTTGTCATAGCGTGCATTGCGTGTTACGAAGCTTTCATATTAATATGACCCTTGGAAATTTCTTACTCAAGAAGCAACTCCCACATGGTAGTAAAATTTCAAAACATATAGTCTTCGAGCTTTAAAAAAAATTTATCAATCAATTTATTTGATATTAGAGATAGTTAACTATTTTCGATGGGATAGCAATCATTGAGGCTAAGGTGAAGTTGAATTAGATTTATTGTTACACTATAAAGTCAACGTTGTCTTGTGGTGGCTTCAACGTATGTATTTAAGGGAAAATGTTGATTTGGGTGGCCACTTTTTAGTGATTTTTCCATTTTTTTTTATATAGTTTTTTCATGTATCTCCGAAGGTAGACATGTACAATTATATGGACTTAATTTATTTTATTAAATGTTCTTTGCAATAACTTATAGTATCGAGTAAAAAGCTATGATGTTGATAAGGTTTTGTTTTTAAACAAAGTATGTTTTTGCAATACAATGTTTTTATTTATTCTTAATTATGTTAAGGTTAGGGTTCTTCTAATAAAATGTAGTTTTAGTGTCTTGTTATGAAAATTAGTGTAAACATTATACTTTTCTTTTTTCAGGAGAGCAAAAGCTATGCATATAGAAGGAGGTATGGGAATTTGCGGTTGAAACAGAAATGTAAAGAGTGCATTGCATGTGTTATGGCAGGAATCACTATCAGCGAAACGAAGAATATGCCGAGGAATGCCATAAGCTAGACTGCGGCACCCCTACGTCCACGTTCACGCTTCTTCTGCTTCCTCCCACAGAGGCTTCCTTTTGTTATGGGTTCTGGAGTATATGTAGTCTAACGCAATATAATTTCAAGGTTAAAAGTAAATTAATATGTTGTTTTCAAATATCCATCAGAATCACGATAGAACTTTACTATTTCGATCTTTACAATCCCTGCATGGGCCTTTCAGTTATATGTAATAGACAGGAGTAATATGCGGCCTTTATTTTAAGCAAAGTTTTGTCCCTCTTCTCTGAGATTTCCTGTGTTTAGTAGATTTACATGTGGATTGAGTCTTAATTTACTGGAAAACGTTAGATTAGCTTATGACGAAAGCTATATAAATATAGAAGTGTTTCTGAAAAAAATAAATATAAAAGTGGCGAGGAACCTTACTTATTATGATATTTATAGATATCAAAATCGATGGAGAATGGAAGATCGATATGTGAAGCTATCCTGTGATATCATAGAAGATTCAAGTGTTCAATCTCACGTTTTTCTATTTTAATAATAGAGAAACTCAGAGCCGATGACAATCTTGAGCTCCGGTTGTTACAGATGATTGTTCCAGCTCAATCACATCATAATGTGTTAGCCAAAATTGTTTGAAATGTCTTCACAAAAATCGTTTAAAATGACTCGACGAAGATAACTATTTGTTGTTATGTTGCGAGGGCTGGAAAGAGCGGTACCGACATTTAATGCGCAGTGGGTATATGCCTTGGTTCAATCAAAGGCCTATTCGCTGAAAAATCAACGGCAGAAAATGAAAATGTGCCCAAAATGAACGGCACAAAAACAATGACAAATGTGCCCAAAATGAACGACAGAAAATGAAAATGTTGACGATGGTCGTGCAGAATTCTTCCAATATAACACCTTCGGTGTAAATATAATTTAAAAAACAAAATTATTAATATTAAACTTTACAAAATTATTGATATTAAATTTTTTCTTATTAAAAGTAGTTTGATTAAAATTTTAATTATCATTAAAAATTTTGTTTATGAAAATTAAATATTTTGATGTAAGTTTAGCTTATTTTGAATCACTATTAACTTATGTGATCCTTATTTTGTCATATTAGATATTTATGAAGAAAAGAAAAAGTTATTCATATAAATAATATATGTTATTAGAAAATAAGATATGAAAACCAATTTTCATATTTGTGAATTACATTTTATTTACATAACTCCATTTTTTTTAGGTAAGCTTAGCTTATCTCAACTATGACAAGTTTAAATGACCTTTGTTCCTTCATTTTTTGAGATTTGATATTTATGAAAAGAAGCAAAATTTATTCATATAAATAAAAAAAAAGTTATTCATATAAATAAAATATGTTATTTGGGGTTACCGTTTATTCACATAATTCTAATTAGCAAGAATTTTTATCATAACTAACTTATAAACACTTTTTCAACTTATTTAAAAAATTTGAAATGTTTTTTCTAAATTATTTAAAAATAAAAAAAACAACCTATTCACTACTAAAATTACACCCTTCTTCAATATTGAAAAACCTCTATATCTTTAGACATTTATAATTGGTTTCTCAAAACAATAACAAAACTATTTTTTATGTGTATAAATAAGGTATATGAACTTTTTAGCCTTTTGACTATATTAAGTATAAACCAAAATGGATTCACCATACACAAAAATTCCTTTGAGCATTTTAATTATACCAACTCAAAAACATCAAATTATAATTTCGTTTTTATTTATTTTATTAATCCCATAGGTCCATTAAAGACCAAATGTAGTTCGCTCTCAATAAATAATTGTATCCGAAAACTTGCTCCATGGCCACATAAACATCCTGACCTAAAATTCTGACGTTTCACCCGTCATAATGCCTCAAAAGCTCAATGATCAAGAAATACGCTATAGATTATTATCTGAAGTTGCGACTTGTGACAGTCACTTTGAAACCATTACTTCGTGAATAAAAATACTCCAGTATTCTAAACCGCTTGTTTTTTGCCTGGAATATTATGGAAATTTTAGTAAAATTTTAATAAAATTTAGTAAGTTTTTTTTTTAAAATTAGGTTGCAATCATCACATTCAAGATTTAGATGTTTTATTTAGATGTTTTAATGATTTCTAATAATGCTCAATCTATTTTTATTATAAAAACTTGATTCAAACAAGATTATTATTAAATTAAAAAAAAAATTAACCTATTTCCAAACACTTTTAACCTTATCCAATTAGCCATATTAAAAAAAAAAATCAAAAATTCAGTTCGGTTCTTGGATTAATGCGTCAATTCAAAATTCGGTACGGTCTACAGCATATTAGGGTCATTGATCAATGAAGCCCAGCAAAAAATGTAATTCAGAATTATAAATTTATAGCAACGTTGTTTCCGCTACAAGCATGAGTGAGTGCAAATGTCGCAGTTATTGAAGGCATTGTCCTAGGACATCGGGTTAGTAAAGATGGTTTAACTTTCGATACGATAAAGGTGCCAGTCTTCTCTTATCAAGATATTTATCCATGGCGATGCTGACATGGAGAAGATTGAGAAATAAGCACAGAAATGGAAGGATAAATATATGATAAATTTTATTTGGTTGGATATATATTGTTTATTGTTAGACTTAAATTCGTTTAAATTTAAAGATAAGCAGTGTATGTATAATCACATTTAATAATGGTTTATAATCTAGAAAATATGTATCACTAATAGATTGACATGTACTTTAAAAGCATTATATAATTTAATCTTCAAAGTGTCTAGAGGATCGATGAAATGACATACTTTTTTGTACAAGAAATTCTCAAACAGGTATTTAAATATAACGGTTATGATTTATACTTAAGAGAAATTGGAAGAGCATCCATTGCACAATATTAACATACGAATAATATATATCTATTATTCTATATTTTAATCACATGAATACATCACAATATTTATAGTGCTCCTAAGATCCTACCACTTCTAAATATGAATAGGGGTTGAGATATTCTCTCAACATCCACCTACAGATGTGAAACTAATTCTAATATGAGTATGGAAGAATTATCTTCCAATATTCCCCCTTAATTCTTACATATCATAACAATAAAAATTATGTTCGTCTCATTGGTCTTCATCAGCAACTCTACCACTCTGCAGTCTTCTGGATTCCGCTTTTTCTTTCTTCACATCTTCGAGGTTATGTTCCAACCCATTTAAAGTACACCTGTTTCTGACCAGCAATGTTGAATTTGTAATATTAAAAAATCTTGACACCCCCGAAGAAGAGTCTCGACACTGAACTACCCTATTGAAATATTTCCATCTGTGAAATGACCCCGAAGAATAAATTTCAATAGTCGTATAGGAAAATATTCTAGGTACAGAATATGATCAACGATCAATCCTACAAAGTGACATTTACACACAAGGATCTCATTGTATAACTTGTAACTGATGCTATTGAAGCTTGAAGCACAACAAGACCCATCAGCTTATAACAAATTCTCACAATCAGATTAGAGATATATTCTCTCGACACCGAAGAACGTCGAGAACGACTATTTTAAATTTTGTAAATCTATTCAATAATTGATTATTTTTCAATAATTTTACAAACAATGAAAACATAACATATAAAATGGTGAACTTGGCACGAACAAAAACAAACCAATATGAATCTCTTGTGGACTACGCAGCTTTGCCCCACATGCGTTTAGGGTTTTCAGAGTGGCGTGTGCATTCATAGAAGGTGCAGTATCCTTCTAAAACAGTAATAACGAGAACACAAATTCCAATGAAAAGAGCGATAATTTTCCATGGCCTCGACAGATACTCCTCGTAGAATTCTCGCAGATTTTTTTTTTTTTTTTTTTTGCTCTTGTAATACTTTCTTATTAGCACTTCTCCACCGATCTATTCACGCTGCCAGATCTATGCATTCTGAAACCCTATTAAAATCGTCCTATGAAAAAATTCAAAGAAATTTAAACCTTGTATGTTCGAGCCGCAAGTTATACATGAGAGAATAATGAAAATTTTGACTTGGGAGGTATTTCAGGACCTCGAAGCTGAAAAACGTCGGCCTCTAAGAACACCTTGCTCACTATGACACCCTTCTGGACAATGGTCTGCTCTCATTCCTCGTGCAAGTACAGCAGTGCCGCGGAGAGCTCCTTGACGATCTTGTACTGGCTAGTCCAGTTAAGCACGAAACCCATAGCATATTGCTCAGCAACCGGTCATTGTTATCATTCAAAACGGAAAACTCAAAATTTTCGTTCTAATTAAGTTCGACTACTTCTTGCCTTTTCTATTTCTCAGGAGAAATCTTGTCGCTCTACGAGAGATTGAGAGAAAATGAAATTCTAGGGCTCTACCAGTCATTCGTAGGCCTCTCAGTGTCCGTCTGTGAGAAATCGAGAGCATATGACATTCGAGGACTTTGCCAGCCATTTCTAAACTCGGACGAAGCCATTGCGCCGATAATTTACAGTTCTTCAAACTCAGCTCACGGCCCTTTTGAGATCTGTAAATTCCCTTTTTAAGATTCTAAGGGAATAAAAAATTGCAACCACACGATAAATATTATACACCAAGAATTCAACACTTCTAATCTACGTATGTACAGAGAACCTCTCCCAAACTATTTCATCTTCTTGGGCACTCCCGTGAGGGATTAAGCCCAGCGAGGCTCTGATACCATATGAGAAATTGGAAGAGCATCTATTGCACAATATTAACACACAAATAATATATATCTATTACTCTATATTTTAATCACATGAATACATCACAATATTTATAGTGCTCCTGAGATCCAACCACTTCTAAATATGAATAGGGAGGTTGAGATATTCTCTCAACATCCACTTACAAATGTGCAACTAATTCTAATATGAGTATGGAAAAATTATCTTCCAATAATACCATGGTTAGAAAATAGGTCATCCAGAGTTTGGTGTCATTTGTAGTGTAAGTATAAATTATATAGAAGAGTAATATATATTCAATGTTTTTGGTTTTATTAATAAATAATTTATCATCGAGAATACAAGTGTATATTTTGAAAGAATGTTTGTATATATTTATTATTTATTTTAAATATAAAATATTAAGCATGTGAAATTTATATTTTTCACTGTAATGTGAAATTTAAATGAAAATGTAATTTATATTGAGTATCACATAATCTGTACTATTTTTAAATGATTTTTTAACTTTTCAATGTTATAAATGTTTATTTAATTTTTTTAATATTAAAATAAAATTATATTTAAATATTTATAGAAAGTATATTATCAATTTTTTCCCGGATTAAATTTTAAACATTTTAACCATCCTATCAATTTCTAAGATAGACTTGTCCTAAAACAATTATTATCATTATCTCTATTGACTATAAATTATTAAAGCTAATTTAGAAATTCAGATAAGATTATGAAAAATTTAAATAGTTAAACTTCAATGTTTTGGGTTTCTTAAAGTTTTTGATGATGCTTAATCCATTTCCACCCTAAAAAAATGCAATTCAAACACTCCAACTATCTAGTTTTTTGAAAAACAATTCACTAGACTCCAACCAATAACTCTCATCCAAGAGATTCGGTTTTCGGTTGAGTGTGGTAGACAATTCCTTAAATCTGCTCTTCATTCGTTCACCCCTCGCTTTAGAAAAACGGAGACAATCATTATTCTTTTTACAGAAACCATTCAACTTTAGCCTGGAGACTGAGTGAAAGTCGTCTTTAATGTCCAATGGCAATAATGTTTGATTCCTATAAGCGCGCCATAAACTCAGAAGATGTTGAAACTTTAAACCCCACCTAAATAATAGCGTTAGATTCGTCATTTTGCGTCGTACCTTCGTGCCAAAGATGAGATGCGTGCTCCACTGTCTTTCGTTCAGAATACACTGACCTCCTTCGTCGCATTCGAGGTGGGTCCCTACAAGTTGCAACTCTTCCGCCGGTCACTGCCTTGCACTTCTTTCCGGTGCTGGGCTGCCCTATATATATATAGGGGTGTCTGCACGTAAATTCAGAAGCGCGGGTGGTATCTGATAGCTTGGAAGTTCCCAGTGAAGTAGTTTGGTGTTGTTGTTTATTCGTCATTTTGTTGCCAACATGTCGAGCGATTGCGCTAATTGTGACTGCGCTGACAAAACCCAATGCCCGTATGTAACTCTCCACCGTCTTTTTCTCGAGTGTTTTCATCCCATTTTCTATCAATTTCTTTTCCAATTTCGTGCTGCTCGTCATGACTTCGAGTCTAGGTAGGACTAACCTAGTTCCGTGTTTGGATTGTTTTGTTTTACAGCAAGAAGAAAGGATTCCAGATGGACGGTATTGTGGAAACCAGCTATGAGATGGGGTACCCGCGTTATTTGTATAAGTTGTTATAAATTTAGGTTTTATGGTTTGCGAATTATATGATAACTGAATATATTTTGGATTTGATATTAACAGGCACGGTGGAGATGTATCTCTCGAGAACGACTGCAAGTGCGGGCCAAACTGCCAGTGTGGCACTTGCAGCTGCCACACCTGAGTCAGTTTATTGTCTGTTTGATAGTAGTAGTCTCTCCAAATGGTGTCTGATAACTCCACTATATCATACCATATAGACTACTGTACTGACTGTACTCCTAAATAAAGATTGAATTTAAATAGACTTGGGATTTTCAGTATTGTTCATGGCATGTTAATTGTTATGCTGTGCTTGTTGGAATTTTCAGAATTCCAAAAACAAATAAAACTGCCTTGCCCAACACAGAGAAATATTCAGAATTTTGACAGAGTTTCACAAAAAAAATTCTATTAAAAAAAAACTTGCTGTTACAATACTTCCTCAAACTCAGAGGGATTTACAAATTGGTTTATCTGCTGCAAACACAGAGTAAACTATCACTCTCTGTCTCACACAGAGAAATACTCTGTCTCTCTAACTCAACAACAATACACTACTGTGCATACTCTGTTTTAAAAGAAACTCTGTTGTTATGTGTAATTATAAAAATTACAGCTCTCTGTCTTTTACAAATGCACTGCTGTGCATAAAACTCTGCTCTCTGTTTTAAAATACGCTGCTGTGTATTAAAACATTACACTTTCAAAATGACTGTTTCTGCATATAACAAAACAGAAATATCTTCAGCCATAAATTGCTTCAACCACTAAGTTTCACCGCTTGGAATAACATTAATGGTTCATTACTCCTATCAGCACCGCTTCAATTCTCATTGATGGAAAATTGACTTTCTAGCATTGCTGTTCTTTCTTCCCCGCACTTCTGTGTATTAAAAAAAATCCTGTGTAATAACATTACATTCTGCTGTCCTTTTTATGTATACACTGCTGTGTATTAATAAAAAAATACATCTCTGCTTTACGGCCTTTTTAATATATATGTCACATATATTAAAAACAAAACAATTAACATTTAAAACCAAACTTTGTTTTAAATCTGTGCGATGGGCAAATTAAAATTTAAACCCCGCACTCCTTATATAACATATAAAACATATGTATGTGCCGTATTATATATGTGGGCCAGCTGTGGTGCTGTCAGCATTCCGAGGGGGTTCAGTCCTCTGGCCACAATTCTTTCACGACCCCGCGGACTTTCATTACGAACAAATGATGTGGGGCCAGTCCGATTGGGTTCAACACCATGCCGGCTCTACCTTATCGACCCTATCGGAATTGCTTTGTGGCCCGTTCATTGTTGTAATGCCGCCTGCTGTTATGCCGGCAGTTGGAATTAATTCCAACAGTGCTCTGCACCTTAATTTTCTCTGATTTCCTTTTTGAATGCTCCATAGGAGTTTACATATAACAGGATATGGTTTTCTCTCGATATTTTCATTCAGATAGCATAGTGGTCATGATATGTGTATACAACGTAAAAGTAACAAAATTTGATGATTGGGTTTGATGATTCCTCTCTTTTCGTAATGCACCGAACCAAGCTTTACAAACGATGACAATAATAATTAGGAGCTCAGTAGATGGTCAATTTTGATCTTCGTAGATTTGTTAAATCTTGTCCAGTTTTAAATTCGGATTCAAAACATGAAAATAATGTGATTGGTCTTTCAAACAGGTTGAAAGCGCCTTCCATTTAAAATTAGTCAAATCTTTTGATTTGATTTGATTTATTTATTTTTGCCATTTTTAATCTTGAAGCAGTTGGAGTGTCATGTTCATTCCTATAATACTTGAATATAATGTTAAAAGCTCGATATATGCAAAGATGGTTTTGGAGTTAGAGATGCGAGTCCATTTATGATCCGATAAATTAGATATATTCCGTCAATGCTCGGAAATCAGAAAGGCAAGGCTGAGCACGTTGAAGTAAATTCCGTCACAACTTTAATGCATTTAACATATAAATGCAATTATTAACTTGATTAAATAAGGTTCAGGTTTGGATTTTATAATTTATACGGAGCATGGTGATTGGTTAGTTATATGGTTTGAATATTTTGAATATTTATAAATTGGGTGATTTATTCAGTATTGTGTTAATAAAAGCATTTAATATTTTCCAGTTATCTATGTTTGTTACCTATTTTTTTATTAATTTAATTTTGATTATTTTATGGTGTTGTTGTGAGCGTGGTTTTTTGGATAATAGAATTTAGGAGAAAGGAATGTAACATTCTTTTTTATTTATGCAATCATCTTCTCTAATTTTGTATCTTACTTTCTTTACATTTTTTAAACTAAAGAGAATTTGGGATTGGTTTCTTGTTAAGCATATTTTACTCATGAAAAAATAATATTGAGAAATTTGAACAATAAGAAGAATCAAATTTAGGAAGATAAAAATTAGAGGAAAACAAATTTTTTTCCTTGAAAAAGAAAACCTCCATATTATATTCTTGTGAAAGAACCATGAAAGGAAGCCATACGAAAAGAAGCCCTAAAAATCTTGAGAAGAGCCAAGAACTATATATATATATATATATATATATATATATATATATATATATATATTACTTCATGGAAAATAACTTGGACTTTCTATGTACACACTAAAGAGAACCAAAGAAAGGGTACTTATAAGGAAGTGGTGAGTAGAGAAAAACAATCTACCTGTATTGTGTGGGGTAGGTATTGTTGGTGCCAAAGAGTTTTTTTCTCTTTAAAATATTAAGTATTATTTTGAGATTGAGAGACCATTATAACTATTTCTAATTATTTATTTAACTTGTGGTATTATAGCTTTGGTAGGGGGTGGTGTCTTTAGAACATTACTTATGATTAAATGGAAAATAGTACTATCTTAATCAATTGATTGGTATTTAATTTTCAAGACAAATTAGAGTGTTATATTTTCTTTTAAAAAATCTTGTTATCTTGATATTAAAAAAATACTTTGAAATAATTATATTTTCTGAAAATTTGAAAAACAAATTTTGAATGAAATGGTTGGTAAAGATGTTTCTACAATTCTAAATATTTTCTTCATCTGTTGTTTGTTTTCTATATGCATAGCTTCATATTTATATCTCTTTTTGAATTTTATGTATAGTATTAAAAATGTTGTACACAATATGGACACAATCTCTCTATGCGGTGTTTCTATTTTGACCAAGTATGAAATTTTCAGGTCTAAAGACATGTGGAAGTAACTTTCACCAATTGGAAATAATCTTAGACATGGGCAGAAATAATCTTTGATATGGAGATAAAGTACTTTTTCACTGTAAGATTTGCATCCAATACCAATGTTACTATGTAGTGTTCACAAGTAAATATGCTTACGAGTGTGGTCAAAGAAGCTATGATTATATAATAAATATTATTATAGAAATTACTTTTGGACTAGCTTTTTGTTTGTAAATATAATTTCTAATTTGTTGTAATGTTGTGGTTTACTTCATATAAAAATAGTGTAGTCAGCTATTAAAAAATAATCAGTAGAAGCTATAATGCATTATCTAAACACCATGAGTTTAGTGCTTTTAATAAAAATATTTATATTTATTATTACATCTTGTTTTTTTTTGTCAACAAATATATATCTACAATTTGTGTTGGGGTATTTGAAATCCTATATTAAAAAGAAGAGTAGTTTGGTATTCATTACTATGAAATCAAATGTTGTTCTCTTGTTTAGTTTGGTATTCATTAATATGAAATCAAATGTTATTCTCTTGTTTATTATTGCTCACGAGTTTTGAAACTATGGTTAGGAAATTATGGTAATGAGTATTGTCCATATTTCTTTAAATTTCTTTAAAGGAATGTCTTTTATATATAGATTAAAATAATATTTATTTGTTTACTGTTGTTCGGACGTTTGATGTTTCTAGGAATGTTCCTTTAGTTAAATGTTGGGATTACCATTTCTAGCTATTCTAGACTTATGTCAATATATGTAATATTATTACCAATCCTTACTTTCTTATTTTATTTTTGAAAAAATGTCTATTTACATTGTAAAGAAGCTTGTGCATTTGCAATATTTATGCTAATAAATGTACCTATTTCAACCTTTAAATATAGATTCTAGAATTTTAAATTATTTTATTAATAAAAACACAAGATTAAATGTAATCCCAATATTCTTCGTCGTATAACTGGATTGAAGGTTGTGATTTCAGGGAGACAGGTTGTGATTTCAGGGAGACTTGTCAAAGAGTTGTGTCTGTGTGTTACAAAACTTTTAATAAATATTTTAATAAGTATTTATGTGGCAAGGTGATGTCTTAGATTTATAGGGACATGCCTCCTTCATTGCTAATTTTCGCCACCACTTGAAATCAAAGCACTCGGGGTACATATTGGGCCATGAAACGACTATAGCTTTTGAATTACGACTTTGTAACAATTTATGAAAAGAAATTTAATATATTACCCATTTCATTCTTAAATAGTAAAATTAGATGCATATTTTTAAATAATGAGATAAGAAATAAAAAGATATTAAATATTTTGATAACAAACCAAATTAAATTAATTATTTAGAAAATAATTATATCACCATTATCGGTGATCATTGACATTGCTTGTAATTATATTATAGTTATTTTACTCTCTTCTGGCTTTTGCAAATCAATTGAAGTAAAAAAAATGAGTAACAAAATTTTACGTAGGAAAATAAAGCTATGGAAAATCTCTAACTTTTGACATTCTATTTCCTGTGCACCTAACCATGTATTTGGCCGTCAATGAAGCATTCTTACTATATATTTGGCGATCAATGTAATAGTCAATCAAGCTTCGCGCCCAGGTATGATGGTGTTTCAATGAAAATGGAAGTGGTAACGAAAAATAGGTTAAATAAATTGAAGTGGAGATGAAAATATGTTAAACTAGGTTAATTGAAGCGAGTTAAATGCTCTATTTGTTTTAATTCCTGAAATTCCTAAAACCATTTGCTCTTAGTGCAAGCCCTTTGCATTTGCACGTTTGTTGGAATTGATGAAGTGATTTGCTGCAAGCTATCTGATGCATTTGCTATCACTCGAAGTTGTGTCAGATAGTTTGGCTCAGTCTAGCTACACGGGGTCTACAAATTTTTTGCCTAGAAAACAGTATGCATGCTGCTCACTTAAATATTAATAGTGGTGAATGTAGTTGATTTTTTGGACTATTTGTTGTGAGTCTTGTACCTCCTGTTTCATTTCTTGTTTAAATTCAAAAGTGATCTTCAACCTGAGAAGTTGAAACCTGTCAGAAACAATATAGGATTGGTTACGGTGGCATGTTCAATTCATGCTGGAAAATAATAAACGCTATAATGTATGGTTTCCTTCGAACTCCACCTCTACGCGAGTAGCTATCACACCAAGTATTGCAAATTAATCATTTTGAAGCCCTTTCATAGCTTTGTGTAGCACCAAAATAATATCAAAGAATAAATTATGACTCAAAAATAATAAAACCTTTCATTTAATAGATTCAATAGATTTTATATATACTCACATAAAATAATATATATACTAATTCCTAAATAGTATCGGCCCATGGTTGCAGATTGCAGATATAATGAGATGACTCTCTATATATACATATTTATGAGTGAAAACTAAATTTTTATTGGAATTGTTTTCAATATAATTTTCAAATTAATTTTAAGATTAGTGGGATTTTAACTAGTAAAGTCATAACAATTGTCTTAATAGTATATGTTGATAGAGTTTCTTTCTAGTGGATTTAATTTGATTTTATTCTATCTTTTTGAAATTTAATTCCTACACAATATTTTTGTTCAAATTAAGCTTTTTTCTTCTTCAATCCTGGGGTCCTTACCTTTATTATCGACTATGCACATGAGTGTATGGTATAATTTGCAAGTTCAAATTAGAAATCCCATTTATCCACAAGGATCAAATTCTGATACGTTAAATGAATTTTGGATTTCCCAATAACCTTAGATAAATGACTAGGATTAACCAAGCCATCATCCTTACACCTACAAAAAAAGATGGTGTTCCACAACAATATGCAAGGAAAGAGCACCAAACACTAAACAAAACTCAAGGAAGACACCATGTCGAATGAGAAGTGGAAGATGAAGGTGAACAACTAGACAATGTAATGAATCGCAAGGGAGAGCTTAGTAAAAAGAGAAAAAAAATTATCAAATAAAGAGAGACGTTGGTAACATATTAATCTTCTTGAGATGAGTTTTAAATTGGTAACATATTAATCTTCTTGAGATGAATTTTAAATTCAAATTGACAAGCATGCTCATATATAAGGAAGAAGTCAGTAAATGAAATGAATTTGGCATTTCAAAATTTCTTGTGATGAGTAACATGGCATACTTATAAGCTTCCATCCTTACACATACAAAAAAATATAATGATTACAAGACAATCGATAAGGAAAGAATACCAAAAAATAAACAAACTTACCTAAGGGTCTTAAAGTTCACTTATAATGGTAACGAGTGAATTAGAATTAAAAGTTTTAAGAAGTAAGTTGGGTATTCACACTAAAATTAAAGACGATAGTGAAATTATTCGTATCCATATTCATAGAGGAAAGGATAGTAGATATCGTGTTCCTTGTTAGATGAAATAGAATATTAAAAGAAAAATAGATGGAATATAGGTGTGGAAAGAAAATAAA
The DNA here is from genome assembly GCA_034641835.2 of Pinus albicaulis. Classification (NCBI taxonomy): domain Eukaryota; kingdom Viridiplantae; phylum Streptophyta; class Pinopsida; order Pinales; family Pinaceae; genus Pinus; species Pinus albicaulis. The sequence goes on from CM076570.1 coordinate 382,735,605, forward strand.
TAGAGAAAGGAATATAAAAATATAGCTATAGAAAGAAATAAACAAAACTAAATTTGGAAAATAAAAAAAATATGCAAACAACTATTGATATTCAAAACAAAGGGCAATGATATCATTCATTTTTGTGGGGGTGACCTCCAACATGAGTAAATATTCAAAGATAATGATATTCACTTGAAATGTGATTGCATAGTTTCTACTACCATATATGGTTTCTAATGGAAAAAATCTTACACACCTAGTGGGAGTCTATTAGTGAGTCCTCAACCACTAACTAATGGACCTCCTTTAATGTTGTATTTTATGTTTATTTATTCCATATTATACTACCTATTGTGGGTCTATTAAAAAAAATGGACCTCAATAAATTAAGTGACAATCTATTCTAGTAACTAGGAGAGTTGGGGTGGGACCTAAATATGATCTCCCACATATAAAGCAACCTTTTCACCATGTTTGCGTCCCATTAAAAGCATGTTTAGGTCACACCCTAACTCTCAAAGTTATAGATGAGGAAATTGGTGGAGAATATTGGAGGGAAAAATAACTATAGAAAGAAATAAACAAAGCTAGATTTCGAAAATAACAACAATACGCAAAAATTTATTGATATTCGAAACTAAGGGAAAAGTTCTCATGCTTTTCGAGGGGGAAACCTCTAACAAGAGTAAATATCCAAATACCATAATATTGAATTGACAAGTGAGTGAATATATTCTACTACCATATATATTTTCTAATGGACTGAAACCATAACCACGTTGTGGACCTCCGTTAATGAGGCTTCAACCGCTAACCAGTCGACCTCCTTTAATGATGTCTTTTACATTTATTTATTTCACATTACACTACCTAATGTGGCCTTCTTTTTTAAAAAAAAAGGACCTTAATACATTAAGTACCAATATATTCTAGTAACTAGGAGACTGAGGGTGGGACTCGAGCATGTTGTGCCCCTTACAAAGCAATCTTGTCCTTAAATTTAATAGATATGAAGAAATTGGTGGAGAATATTCAATATTTCCCAAGTATTATCTTAGGTTACGCACCCTTCAATTTTATAAAAAAATTCATGAATAGTGCACCGAAAAATAGAATTCTCATGTTTGTCCCAAATTTCCTTAAGCTACAACTAATGGAACCCTGTTTTTCAAATTCTAGAAGGATTGTTTAAACTTTGTAGTCGGAATTGAGAAACAATTTCAATTAGGAGACATGAAAGCCTAGGTGGAGCTTAGAATGAATACATAGAGTGAAATCATAAACTAGTGAACCATACAAGTAATAATAGTATAGGGCACATATAACATATGAACTAAATTCTGATGTCTATTTTCAATAACACCTAATACTCTTCTTCCAAATTACATTTCTAGAAATATTCATTATCTTATTACTTTATAGGATTTAGTGAAAATAAAATTTGAGGGCATAAATAATGTGAAGATAGTTTGTTAGGATATTGTCCACCTCTTGAAACTTAGAGAGGATGTACAAGTATGATATCACTAACAAGGATGGTTTTCAATAGACTGCTTCAAAGAGGGTCATTTTAGTAGCACTATTATAGGTAGTATCATACCACCATTCGACCAAGGAGTAACCACTAACCAAATTGGAATTATTATTTCAAAGAAAAACAATGTAAATAATCTTCCAAACATTTTTTGACTAATTTGTTTGGCCGTCGATTTGAAAGTGATATGTTGTGCTGAGATTCAATTGATTATTTTGAAGTTGAAACAACTACTACAAGAAATTGCTAATGAACTTGGGATTGCAATCACGAACAATTGATATAGGCATGCCATGCAATCTAAAAACATTTTCCATGAATAATTCAGGTACTATGAAGGCATTGAATGAGTGTTGCAAATTACATAATCATGCATATTTGGAAAGGCATGATCACTCTCTACCATTATCATTGATTTATTACCTGATTTTGTAAACCCAAAAATCAAATCCATAGAAATTTCGCCCCACATAGTAGTAGGAATGGGTAAGTGTTGTAAGGCTCTTCGATGCTTCACTATTTCCCCCATGTGTCATTGGAAAGTATAACAATATTCAACAAATGTGTAGATGCATTTATTTGTTCCTTCCAAAAATAATAATGACTTAATCCTATCATATTTTTTCTAAAACCATAAATGAACCACAATTTGAGAGATGGGTAATTTAGATAACACTTTGAATAAGGAGAAATAATGGACCAAAAAAGTTTTTCCTTTATAGTAGAATTCATCATCTTTCCAAGTGTAACCCAAACATGTTTGTGGGTTGACTAATATCTAGTGGATGATATTCATTATATTGGAATCATATGAGAATTCTTAATGTCTCAATTATTTGTGAGTTGACTAATATCTCGTGGATCATGTGACTTATGTTGGCATCAAATGACTATTCATTATGTATCACTTATAATCAATTGGGCATTAGGAAGGATGAGGGAAATAGACCCTTCCTTATCTTAATTCTTAGAAAGAGCATTAATGACCACATATTACCTTCCCTTCTTTTATGCAATCTCATAGTCATAAAATAACATTTTTGTGGCCTGATTTTGTTACTATGTGGATAACAAAACTCTAGTATATGAAATATTTCAATTTAATCTAGAAATGACACCTCAGCAAGGAAGGATTCTTCATATCAACTACATTATGAATAACCAACATTTTCATTCTCATAGATGGGTTTTCCCAAGTTTCTATGACATAATTGTTTGTTAATAAAGGCAAGCGAGTGCCCCTTTTGCACTACAAAAATGCTAATAAATTTTCCTTGGGCATTAAATCTGAAATGAAAGTATTATTAAAGCTAGCTAGGGTGAGGACTTGTGTGGTACAAAAACCATATTTTACAGCTTGAAAACCATATTCAACCTCCTTAGTCCAATTGAAGGAATTCCTTTTGACCAAGCTAGTGAGAGGAACTACAATTTTACCATAGTTTTGGATAAACTTTCACTCGTAAATCATGAGACCAAGAAATCCATGCAAAATTTTTTGGGTCCTCGGATAAGGCCAACCCTTAATTAACTCAATATTTTAGGATTAGCACATGCACCCTCCCCACTAATTATGTGTAAAAAGTATTCAAATTTGAAAGAGCTAGAACCACATTTATATTGTTTTAGGAACACCTGGTTATTTTAGAAGAGTTGTAAGAATTTATCCACGTGATCCATATGTGCAACCAAATTTTCTTGCATATCATGTTGTTATACAATAATACGAAGAAAAAAATTAGTAGAATGGTTTAAAATTTTTGTTTCATGAGGGTATGAAAGGTGTAAGGTGTATTAGAAAGACCAAAGGGAATCACTTTTTGTACAGGAATATGCCTCCCCCCTCTTTATCATATGGAGTAGCTATAAGTATGGCTTCATATATTGAACCTACCAAATTCACCCACTTACCTAAAACTATAGGTCAAATGGAAAATATGTGAACGCTTTGGATAAGGGCGATGAATGAGGTATACCTGGGAGAGATGAGTTGTGGTTGGCCAAGAGAGGTAAATTGATGAAGTGTCCATCGTGACTTAAGGATTGAAGTCATCTAGGTGGAGTAGAACACAGAGTGGAGGGGCATAGGAGTTTGATTGTGGATTGTCATGAGATGGATGATATTCGCCAAGGAACTCCACTATGATCTGAGAGCATCAATGACCATGGATAGAGGGATTCTGTTGAGTAGATCTAGATGGAAATAGGAGTGGACGTGACACGCGGAATTCACTCAATGAACCTGTGACATATCACATGTGTTCGCGGCATACTAAACAATATCCTTAATTTGACTACATATTGGAAAATAGCTCTAAAAATCACATTATTTAACCCCCATCCCCCTACCAATACAAAGCCAATACACCTTGCAAATTTAAAAAAAAAACCCTAATTTTACTAGATATTATAAGTATCCATTTTTTCATTAACATTTTTTATACCCCTTTATATTTTTTCATTAACTTTGAGCTCCATTTTTTAAAACTCCCAACATAACAACCCATTATCCCCTATTATATGATCAATATATTATGTCACTGTTTCCTCAATATATATCCCCCGATATGGGCACACATGGTATGGTATTTCTCCCCTAGTGAAGTCCCATTGGGATGTGAGAACTTGGTGACCCGATGGGTAGAGGTAGCTAGAGGGGGTGGAGACATTATTGGAGACATGGGTTAGTGGAAAATATGATGAGAATATACAAATGATTGTTGACTTGGGAAAGAGAGGCTTGAGGTGATGAATGATTATGCTATGGGTGTGGACAAGGAGCCTTTATGTAGAGGTATGTTGTCTTGAGATATTTCAGACATGTTGAGATGCCTATGGGGATGAAATATGAAACTTGGATAGGCCAATTACAACTCATTTTGGGCTTGCTTGGGATGATATGTTCCACATTGGATATGTATTGATAGTTTATGGAGAGAGAGCTTGAGATCCAATATTCATATATATTCAATTGGGAAGTTGGGAAAATTTGAGTACATCTATCACGAGGTATTGGAGAGGAGACACTTTGAAAGTAGTTTGGTTGAGTCATCAGGACTTAGACATCACAACAAAGATTAGAAAATGGTATGGTTCAGGAGTATGATCATTCCATTCCATGAGATAGAGATGATAGAGAGAGGGTTTGGAGATCTATCGATAGATGACAAGATTGGGTATGCCATAGTTTAAGTGACTAGGGTATGTTCACCAACATTTAGTATGGGACAGTAGGTGAGGCGAGTGTTCTTGAGTAAACTTGGAGATATGGATTACCATATGGTTGTGGCGACAACAATTGGAGTTGATGGACATTTTGGAATGAATGTACTTTCCCAATGAGAAGGCTATGGAGATATTTTGAGGCTATTTTTATTCTAAGGTTCTCTCTTAAGGAAGAGGACATATAGAGATTTAATGACCCATTTGGCATGGAGGTATTCAAAAGTTAAATGAGAGGAAGATGGAGCGAGGAAGATCTTTCTCTAATCACAACCTTACACAGATAGTTTTCTTGTGTGATATAGAACTATGTTTTGCATTTGAATAGATGGATGAGGAGTGGAGAGACTTTATCAAGCGTGTTGGTGGAATCTACACCAGACAAGCTTGGAGGCAAACTAAGAATTGTCGATGATGTAGTTGTGGCCACCAAGGTGACATCAGATGATTGCATTGTATATCTTGTGGGTGAAAATGTGAAGCTGGGTTACACTTTTTGCCCTTTTTTGAGAAAAAAATTTCATTTTTTTCGGTTCTTCAACATTCTGCAAACTATAACAATTTTTCTGTGTAGAATTTCATTCTGCGATAAAAATAAAAGTTGTGAGAAATTTTGTTAGCTTTCTATTACTAATTTTTTGAAATTTTTTTATGCATATTTGATATGTCAACTTAGCGTTTCTTTGAGTGTGTGTTTCTTAACAATCAAAGGATTCATAAGAAGTCGTGTTATGTCGCAATGATGTATTCATTGAAAATTTGTGTTTTTGAAAAAACAAAATGTGTTACAACAATCTAGACAGATTCTACTTTGTTTTCGTCATATTTACAAAGCCAATGGATGCATATCATAATTAATAGAATTTTTTGAACTGGTCCAATACGAAAAACTGCGTATAAAGCTACCCATTAGAGTCGATGGACCAATGTAATGCCCCATAATTTTTTCAATTTTTTTTACAATGTATTTTGGGAGATACAAAATTTTGATTTCACTGAATCACAATGACCCTCAGAAATTGTTTGCACCCATTTTATTAGAAAAATAATTAAAATGAATAAACGTTTACGAAATTCCATAAAAGTTATATTTCCTGAAAGTAGATTCAATTCTGAAAATGCTTGTCTTGGTTCCGACAGTTAATTAACAACCTTTCATGGAGTTTAATCAGTCCAAAGTTGCAGAACCGTTTTCAGAGCCTGCTTTTTGCGTAATTGGTGACGCGTTAGTTCGGCCGAAATTTTAGTCCAAATTCGGCCGAACTATGTTTTCCGTTTATGAGTCGCTAAATCTAACGTCTTAATAGTTCAGCCGAACTTCTTCTGAACAGTTCGGCCGAACTATTGTGTAACTCTCCGTTGGCCGGAAAGTTTTGTGGAGCCCCCTACAAAAAACACATTTCGCGTCAATATAAATTGCCGCGAAATGATTCACAATTTTCGCACATTTCGCACTTCATCTCATTTTACAAAGACTTGGTTTGGGTTCAAAAACTTTTCTTCAAAGTTTGGGTTTAAAGAACTTTTTTGGAAGACATTTTTTGGAGGCGGCGTGATTTTTCTTGGAGGTATGTACGTGTTTTGTGTTGAACTAAATATTTTGAGCTTCTTTGTTCAACAACTTTTCTTCAAAGTTTGGGTTTAAAGAATTGGGTTTAAGAGCAATTCTTGGAAGCAAATTGATTTTACAATTTTGGATTTAAAGAATTTTTTTGGAAGACATTTCTTGAAGGTGGCGTGATTTTTCTCGGAGGTATGTACGTGTTTTGTGTTTTTTAAAGTGTGTGTTTTGGATTGGATTACGTATTTTTTACAAAAAAATTACATTGAATTTTTTTTAAATTATTTTTAAATTAAATCTTTTGTGATATTTTTTGTAATTGAGTTATTGTCTAATTTTTTGAAGGAATTTTTTTGAACTTCATACCCTATTATCATGGGAAATCGAAGAACTTGTGCGAGAAAATATGATCGAAAAAGAGACCCTGAGGCACGTAGAGAAGAGACGAGACAATATCGCAAAAGAAAGTTAGAAGCCATCTCAAATATTGAAGAGGAAAATCAACCTCAAGTAGAAATTGAAGTAGGTATGTAAATGTAAATATTATGATCTATTGATATATATTTAAAATTTTCCTAATGTAAAATGTGAAGCTTAATTTTTATTTGATGAACTAGTTTGAAAAATATTTTGTTTGATGTAAACAGACAGAGATATTCTTCAAAATATTGAAGAAGAAAATCAACCTCAAGCAGAAATTGAAGCAGGTATGTAAATGTAAATATTATGATCTATTAATATATTTTTAAAGTTTTCCCAATGTAAAATGTGAAGATTAATTTTTATTTGATGAACTAGTTTGAAAAATATTTTGTTTAATGTAAACAGACAGAGATACTCCTCAAAATATTGAAGAAGAAAATAAACCTCAAGCAGAAATTGAAGCGGGTATGTAAATGTAAATATTATGATCTATTGATATATTTAAAATTTTCCTAATATTTATTGACATATTTATTAATTTAGTGATTTATTGAATATGTACTATTTTTTCGAATATGTACGGATGAAATCACTATCGATAATGAGATGTTAGAAAATGTTGACACTCACACATATGGAGATAAAAAACCTGACCATGTTATACGATATCGTGTCAATTGCATTTTTGAAAAGCATTTCTTAAATGAGCGAGTGACAATTCAGGCTCAAATGTTGAAAGGTCTCCTATCATCAAGGAAATTAAAAGAAGCAATGACACTATTGGGTATTCGAAAATTAACCAAAGATAAAAAAATGAAGGAAGAGGTGATAAAAAATATGAGTAGTGCTATAAAGTCAATTAAGAGATCTAGAGATAAAGATGTTTCAAATATACGTAGAGGAATACATATGGCAATGGTTTCACCAAGTACTCAAGAGAATCGTTTGATAACATCTATGGCACGAGCACTGGGAACCTCGCGAAAAACTCTGCACAAACATAAAAAATTTCGACTGCAAATAGATGTAAATGATGAACTCGCTTGTTGGAGAGCTATTTGTAGGCAACCATACAAAGATATACTTGGAGAAGATGTTAAAAAAATAATATATGAATATTGGAAGAACAATTCGCGTGTTTCACCGACTGCAAGACATGTGATGTGAAGAAGAATAGCATGAAATCAATACGAAGAACATGAAAAACATCTCTTGGAAACCACTCAAATAGAGTTATTCAACAAGTTCAAAGAAGAGAATCGTCAAATTCATGTTTCACTTAGTGCTTTTGTTCAACAAAAACCATGGTATGTAAAACCTATCACTGTACGTGACACTTGTTGTTTCCGTTATCATGTGGAATTTGAGTTTTATTATGACACATTCCTTGATTTCGGTAGAACATTATGGAAGGATTCACCTCCTCCTTCCACTATCCGCGAATTCATATCTCAAATTCTATGTGAAATAGAAAGCGATGAACTATTTTACAAAAAGAAATGTGTTGGTGGTAAAAAATGCGATGATTGTGGAAATTTGACTGAATTTCAAAACAAATATCGTATTGATATAAATGATTAATCATTGTCCAACATGAAAGTGAAATGGAAGAGATATGAATATATCGGTACATCGATTCAAGGTGCATATAGTGTTAAAAGAATCGAATTACAAGAAGACGAAATTTTTCTGATAAAATTTTTGAGAAAGTTTGAGGCAGAAATTTACAAATACACCAAGCATTCCCATAGAGCTCGATGGCAAGACTTGTAATTCAAAAAATCTCGTGAAGTTTTTCCACCAGGGACCATTTTGTCAGTGATTGATTTTGCAGAAAACTACACATTTGTTCCACAAAAAGAAATTCAGAGTGAATACTATCACTCTGACTAAGTCTCCATGCTCGTCCATATTCTATATAGACATGCTGAACAAAATGTCGATCATATAGAAAGCACGAGTGAAAATCGACATATCATTAAAGAATATCACTTTTATATCAGTGACGATCATACACATGATACATGTTTTGTACAACATTGTTTTGGAAGAATTTATGATTCATTGAAAAATCATGGAATAATATTCAATGAAAATTGGATATGGTCAGATGGATGCGCAGGTCAATTCAAATCTGCACGATCATTTTTTTGGTTGTGTTGTCTTCATAAGAAAACCTGCATTAAACATTGTTGGAATTTCTTTGAGACTGACCATGGAAAAGGAGAACATGACGGTGCAGGAGCATGCATAAAACGAGTACTTCGAAGATATCAAATGAACCACTCTGCACGCCGACTTGTGAACGCTGAAGAAGTTTTTCAATGGTGCAAAACTACTCTAAGCCATTAGATTAACCCATCAAGAGAAGTGCGAAGGTACATTCAATTTAATTTATATTGGAAATCTAATTTTAAACATTGTACATTTATCATGCAATGATTATTTTTAATTGTATTTTGATATCATGTTTACAAATTATTTTTCTAATTTTCCATATAAAGGTTTTTCTGGCATATTGGAATCGAAGACGTAGATAGATCAATTGGAAATGACGTTGAAACAATAAAAGGGACTTGAAAATTGCATTCAATTCAAACAAAGTTGTCTAGAAATGTGTTTGCATTGGATAAAAGAAAATATTCTTGTTTTTGTGATGTTTGCATAGACAACACAAAATCCAATGACGTTTGTGAAAACAAAATGTATGTGAACGATTGGAAACATACAAAGCTAAATACAAAGGGAAAAATGTATGTTGCAATGTTTGAAGAAATGCAATCAGAGGAAACTACAATATTATCCGATGGTGATCGAGTTTCTGATCTTGTTAGAGAAGGTAACATTTGAATTACTTTCTAATGATTTAAAGATCTAGAAATAAATTTAAATATGCATAATTAAATGTTAAATTTATTTTATTGTGGAGGAGATGTTTTTGCTGTAATTGCACCTATTGACAACGATGAAAATGTGAAGTATTATTTGATGCGTTGCACTGAACAAAAAATGAAATTATTACAAGACTATAATGATCACGGATTTCAGTATGACAAAGGGTCTATTATACTGAAAGGTTATTTTTCAAACAAACTCGTGAAAGTGGATACTTTGTTTACTTCGAAGACTATGAACCTGATTCCATAAGTTGTCAATATAGTCACTTGGTGTGTGCAGCACGCATAAAGTTGATAGAAGTTCAATCAAAGAAAAAATCAAAAATTAAGAAATGAAAAATGTCAAAATCCGATCATGAACGGATTATTGAAGATGGAATTCCATTAGAATTTTTTTGAGTGAAGTGTCCAACAATTTATTATATTTGGATTAAATATGTTTTAGAACTTCTAGTACTCAACTAAAAATTGAGCTGCTTATGTTATTTGTGGTTTGCACATGTTACAAATTGTTTGGGTACAAGCACGTGCTCTAGTATCAACTGAAAGTAGTTTTTCTATACATGTGCATTGATGAAAAATGTTATATGTATTGGATATATATATATATATTCTAGAATGAAATTAATTGTTCTTGTATATTAATTGTTCTTGTATATCAGTAACCGACCATATGGTACAAATTATTTCACTTTATTTTGTAAGGTCGGATTCGGTCCCCATATGGCCTAGCCTCCAAGGGACGAGATAACAAGTGGTTGTCCCCACTTGCCCGAATCTTAGCTTTTAAACTTACATGAGTACAATTTTACTGTTTATGTCAGGCATCTTACATGATGTCCTAGCCAAAGATAGATTCTCTTTGTTTCAAGTTTCCGGTAAAAGTTGTCACCGAATGACCTGCTCGAACTCTTGTAGTAAAAACCATACCTTATCTCTCTTGCTCTCCAATATTATTAGGTTTAATTATTATAACACAAAAATCGTTCTACATTGTCAATAATTTTTTGCGCTTACATTGAAATCAATGAACACTATTAATCCAATGACTTTACAAGTAATGTACCATCATACATGCAATTATATCAAATTAGAAATCAACATATACAATGAAATCAATGGGGATTTTCTTGTTACAAGTAACATAATTTCAATTTACCATATGTGCAAATGTAGGTTTAAACCATCCAAAACTTTAAGTTTTAAAACACTTTGGATTATATATTGTGCAACATTAAAACATTAAACATTTAAAGTTCATTAAATATCACATGCAAAATGTAGATTGAAACCATCCAAAACTCGAGTTTTAAAAACTTCACATACCATGCCAATTATAATTCAACTATCCAAAAAAAACATTTAACAAATTAAATATCACATGCCAAAGTTGTTTCAAGTTTCCGGTAAAAGTTGTCACCGAATGACCTACTAGGATATTATAAATACTAACTTTGTAAGATCATTTGGCATTCGGAAAAATTTGAAAGTCTTAGACTGTCAATCAATTTAAAGTATCATTCACCCTAGGGAGTGTAAAATATTCAATGTAGGTTGGTGATGATGCTCACTCCTAGCTTGAAGCAGCTCCAATGACCAATTCCTTAATGAATTCCAATGCACTAGACCAAAGTTGGTTCAACCTACTTGGTTTTTCATCCAAGAAATTCCAAGGATGGACTATCTGGACAAACTGCTGAAATTGAAAAGCTTGACATGGAGATACGACAAGGTGAACAAAGACTTCAACAAATCTTTATGGAAAGGGCTCACTTGAAGGAAAGAAGCACCACGTTGCGGGCTAAAGTCAAGAAAATGGAAGATAAGATCAAGAGGGACTTTCTTGATCCGAAACCTATTGGTTTGAAGAAAGAAAATGCATGTGTTGGCACACTTGGAAAAGAAGAAGACCACACTATGAGGATTGGTGCACTTCGTTTGGAAGGAGTCAATATATGTCGTATTGGAGCAATTAGACATAATTCGAAAAGGAAAGAGCTTGAACCAATTCAAGCAGACCCAGGATCGAATTGTTCTATGGAGCTTCATGAGAAGAGATATGTGAAAAGGACTGTTAAGCCAAGGGCTAGTTCTAAAGACATATTGGAAGAAGAAATGTTGAAGAAGATTGTGGAAGTAAGGCGCAAGACAAGGAGGAGGAATGATGATGAAAGTTCCTTGGACTTGAGATTCGTGTCTACAACCGTACATGGGAAAAATTTCTCTGCTTTGATAGACACGGGGGCTACCCATAGCTTCCTAAGTCGAAAGGAAGCTTCATCTCTTAGAAAGAGGAAGGCTAGCATGGAGAAAGAGTTGAGTGCTTTCAAGGCAGTCAATTAGAGGATGAAAGCAGTGACTGGTGTCATGAAAGGCACACATGTGAGAGTAGGGTCATGGTTTGGAAAGATAGAATTAAGAGTCATTGACATGGATGATCATTCTATGGTGTTGGGACGATACTTCATGGTTGAAGCACAAGCCATACCAATGATGGACCGAGACATTCTCTTAATTCTTGTGATCAATCTTAAACCATTTTCTGAACTTATATTCTTATTGTCACCCTTATTAGTTTTGTCATCTTTTCGTATCGATTATATTAAAAAGAAAGTAAAAATCATAAATCATAAACCATTTAAATATTTAGCTCGAACTCTTGTAGTAAACACCATAGCTCAAGTCTCTCTTGCTCTCCAATATTATTAGGTTTAATTATTATAACACAAAAATCGTTCTACATTGTCAATAATTTTTTGCGCTTACACTGAAATCAATGAACACTATTAATCCAATGACTTTACAAGTAATGTACCATCATACATACAATTATATCAAATCAGAAATCAACACATAGGTAAACCATTTAAATATTTAGCTCGAACTCTTGTAGTAAACACCATACCTCAAGTCTCTCTTGCTCTCCAATATTATTAGGTTTAATTATTATAACACAAAAATCGTTCTACATTGTCAATAATTTTTTGCGCTTACAATGAAATCAATGAACACTATTAATCCAATGACTTTACAAGTAATGTACCATCATACATGCAATTATATCAAATCAGAAATCAACACATAGGTACAAACCATTTAAATATTTAGCTCGAACTCTTGTAGTAAACACCATACCTCAAGTCTCTCTTGCTCTCCAATATTATTAGGTTTAATTATTATAACACAAAAATCGTTCTACATTGTCAATAATTTTTTGCGCTTACACTGAAATCAATGAACACTGTTAATCCAATGACTTTACAAGTAATGTACCATCATACATGCAATTATATCAAATCAGAAATCAACACATAGGTAAACCATTTAAATATTTAGCTCGAACTCTTGTAGTAAACACCATACCTCAAGTCTCTCTTGCTCTCCAATATTATTAGGTTTAATTATTATAACACAAAAATGGTTCTACATTGTCAATAATTTTTTGCGCTTACACTGAAATCAATGAACACTATTAATCCAATGACTTTACAAGTAATGTACCATCATACATGCAATTATATCAAATCAGAAATCAACATATACTGTAATGAAATCAATGGGGATTGTCTTGTTATAAGTAACATTTCAATTTACCACATGTGCAAATGTAGGTTCACATTCTATCATTCATGTAGTTTTAAAAACTTCAGATGCCATGCCAATTATAATTCAACTATCCAACAAAAACATTTAACATTAAATATCACATGTCAAATGTAATTCAGATGAAAACATTACTTCACATTCACATACCAAAAGTACTAAAACCATCCAAAAATTAAATAAAACAAATTATATAATAACATTGTAATAAAATATGTCCAAAAATTGTAAATCTCACTTGAGTATCAAACTGTATCAAGTTTAACAAATTTTAAAACCATGTAAATTTTGAAATCAAATCTACTGTAAATCTTGTCCATCAAATGGAGGATCTAGCGTCTGGGTCTCGGGTAGCGCCCTATCCTGTGAATAGGAAACCTACATACACAATGCACATGTACTTGAACATTAAAATTTGAAGTTTTAAAAATGAATGAGAATATATATATCTATAACTTCATGTAAAAAACAAAATATAACAAAAAAATCATGGAATACCTCGTAAGGTTCCCTCTCCATTTGATGAACAGGTTCTGCCATAGAAACATCTGCAGTGGTAAACTGTACAATATACATGTACAGTTAAATATATATATTAAAAAATTTCAAATGAAAATGCACGTGTACATATATAAACTTATTTTCAATAATATTAAAAAAAAGAACTAAAGACAACTTGTTCAAATGTTGTGGATGTTCCTATCTCCGTCGCTAGAGTCCCCGGATTAAAAAAATCTTCTATAGGAACCTAAATTCAAAATTTTTTAAATAATTCAAAATATAGATCTCTCTCTCTATATATCTCAATTTTTAATGGAACTTTTTGAGGTAACATAAATTTTGAACTTGTGAAAAATTGTCCATACTTGTGGCACATCTCCCAATGAAGTAGAAGGTATATCTCCTAAGGAAGAAGAAGGTGCCGCCATCCCAAAAACATCAGACGGAATCGGTACCTGTTAAAACATTTTATCAAATTATATATATACATACATGTACATGTGTGGCAACAATTATTTATTTTAGAGTCACTTAAAAAAGACTAACATACATGTGCCAACATATCATGATGGTCAGACCCATCTGCATCGCTTGAGCCAGAGGTCCCGAACGTAATATTAACATTTTCATCACGCATCATGCCTGAGAACTGCAAATGGTGTTTTAACATATAATCATAAATTTTTGTTAGATTAATGTACACATACAAATAAATGTATACATGTACATACACATGTATTTATTACAAATTGTACACATGTATATGTAAATATAATTTCAAACCCTAAGGTCACTAACACATACCGTTTCGGTGCCCTCTTCCTCAGGAAAAATTAGGTCTTGCAGACCATTGTGACAATTTATTGCATATGTTCGGAGATCTTCAACATTCATGTTGTAAATCTCCTCATCTGTACGATAAACAAAATTGGCACGTGCATTTTCATGTGCTCTTTGTCGATTTAAACAAATATCGACTCCACTCAATCCACTATGAACATTTTCGATCATAACATCTCTTGCTTCACGACTTATTTGAGAAGTCACATCCATCTCTGATCGCAGGGTTTCGACTCGAAACGGTCGATACACCAATGGCGGCTCAGGGCGAGGAAACTCCACATCTCACTTAGCGCCCTTACGTTGATATAATCGACCTCTCCCCGGGCCAAAAAATTCTGAAGGAAGGTCATTGTAGTCGGGTTTCATACCCAAAAAAGATTCTGCATAAAACATTTGTGAAAACTAAAAAGGAACCTCATCGTTCCATGGAAGCCTTCCAAAGGCTGCAAGATGTCGATCATACAAATAAGCAGCTTTGTCTGGGTGCTTGAAATACTGCACCTTCAACATTTTTCTTTTTGGCCCTTGCTTATAATTAAACATTGACTTGGCATCTGCTCTTGTAACTCTTTGTTTTATGTCCTGCCATTTATCGGGACCTATCACTGTTTCTTTTCTCTTTCTCATCAGTTCTACAAACGAATCAGTCGTTGGCCCCAAATTTCTGTACACCTTTACCATTTCACCCAATGAACGTGTAACTATTTCGAGGCTTTGTCTACTCTCAGCAGGTAGAGAAAAAGCGTCGAGATCTCTTTGCAATTTTGCATGAAGGCTTTGACACCTTTGTAAGGTGCATTCCACCATGTTCGTTTCCCATGGTATATCAGTAATCTCAGCCGGATAAGTTGTGATGGGCTGAAAGCCTTCTTCTTGAATGTAGCGCGCTGCCCTGCTTCTATTTTGACCACTGGCTCGAACATTTTCAGCCTTTGCATCAATATATATAAAATTTCGTATATTAGAAAAAAACGTGTAAAAAAAGTTGCACAAATTTAATGAAAAAATATTAAAATTGATGTCAACCTTGATGTTGTTGGTTAACATCATCTCCAACATGACCCTGCTGAGAACCAACCCCAGAATGACGCTGTTGAGAACCAGACCCACAGTGACCCTGTTGAGAACTAGCAGCTGTTGATTGGCCTTCGGGGGAATAAATATCACCCCCTTCTCGCAACCTGCTGCCACTCATACCTCGACCGGTTGAACCTTGGACACGCTCCATGGATGGAGTAGAAACCCTTCTCCTCTTGCCTCCTAAAAATTAAAATATGAAACTTATTAACAACTAATTTCACTCACAAAGTTAATAAAAAATCAATTCCATATGTACACACATGTATGGAGATTTAAGATTATATTTAAATACCGTGAACATCCTCTGATCCCCGAACCTCCATATGGGATTTGGCTGATCTTCGTCTTTCATCCTCCATGATATATATCTATTGGTCGACATTCACAAAATAGATTTCAAAAAATCAATTTGTAATTTAGTGTACACAAATTATGTAGAACACAACTTTCAAAGCAATAATTGATCATTTGTGAAACTAAATTTAATCGAAAAAGATATTATAAAAATGATAAGTTTACCAAATTGCGCTTTACATGGTGGGAGCACACTTGGTATAAAATTTCCTACTTATACACTTTAGTTTGTGGAAGAAATGACACATGTACATAGTTTACCTTAAAGTAGTTGTGCTTTACGGATGTTAAAATGAAGAACTTCTATTTAGATCCATTCCAGAGATTGACTGTAGGGGCATTTACTAGATATGTCACCTTTCATAAAAGATGAGATCCAAAGGCTACCTGGCCCTTTACAGACTCTGCCTATAGAACTTGTAGAAGTAAACACTAGAGGCATTAACAATATCAAAGAATGTTTTCATGCTCAGACATGGGAATGTGTCTCTTTCCCTACGCAAAAAAATAGTTCAAGGTGGTTAATCTTCATAGACATGTCATCAAGCAAGTCAATGTGATCATCCCCAACTTACTTTTTATGAAATTAGGCTTGGAATCCTCTACAACCTGGTGGATGGAGTTGAATGGGAACTAAGTTGAATGGTTAGATTTCTTATCTAATTAATGCCTTGAATGTATTTTGATGTTTCATGAATTTCTTTGCAAATTCAAAGTATAGTGCATGTTGCATGAAGCAAGATGTTGAAAGTAGAGTTACGTTGACACACTTAAATGCAACAAATATGGAAATTTGTACCTCAGCTCTACTATTTGACTTGAGAGTCAGTTGTTTGAAGAGGCATGTTTTGTCAATTTGTGTTTGGGTGATGGTTTTGTACACCAATATGTAAGAGTACATGGAGATATTCACATGATGTGAATTTTTTTTCTTTGAAGGAGAAAAATGAGAATTACTTTAATATGTCATGCTTCTTTAATTTATATTTTATAGATGACCGGAGCATCCCTTTTTAATCTATCCATTTTGAATTCGGATATGTGGGCAATATTCATCTGCATATTTTTCTATCATAAAGCAGTGAGTAAAATTGTATTCCATTTGTGTCAATGTTAAGGTTAAGCACATGGATTAAAGTTTTATATTTTAGATGAGGAAGCTATGTATTACATATGGTCTTGAATGAGCTTTTGGACTCTTTAGGTATATATCTAAAGAGTCCAAATGCTCATTCAAGACCATATGTAATCCTCATCTAACTTAGCCAGGGATTTGCAATACTATATTTGAGTTGGCTAGCTCCATTTCAAGATATTATGGTTATCCAAGAGGGGATATAAAAAATTAAAAGAAGGATATTGAACTGTAGGTTATCCAAGTTGGACATAGAACCATTGGAGAAACCTAAGGAAAAACTATGTTTCTAGGTCGAACCTTTGTACAGGTTCCAGTACCTGAGAGTAAAATCCAGTTTGGGGCTGTTAAATTCTAATTGTACTGGTAATTGTGCTAGGGGGGAGAAATAGGATGTAATTTCCTCTTCTCACAGTTGGGAGTCTTGTTTGTCATGTGGATTCAACCAAACATATTTTACATATTAAATGAGGACATAATTATTACACATGTTTAATTTACATGAACAAATGCTTCTTTGATTTATCTCCTATAGCTTAATGTATTATGCTAGGTATATAATTTAAGTTGAAGGCCCATGAGATAAATATGACTTCTATGTGACATTTTTATTGAATCATCTATTTGTTGTGTTATATGAACATAATTGGTACGCATATCTAAAGAGTCCAAATGCTCATTCAAGACCATATGCAATTTCATCATCTAACTTAGCCAAGGATTTGCAATACTATATTTGAGTTGGCTAGCTAGCTCCATTTCAAGATATTATGGTTATCCAAGAGGGGATATAAAAAATGAAAAGAAGGATATTGAACTGTAGGTTATCCAAGTTGGACATAGAACCAGTGGAGAAACCTAAGGAAAAACTATGTTTCCAGGTCAAACCTTTGTAGAGGTTCCAGTACCTGAGAGTAAAATCTAGTTTGGGGCTGTTAAATTCTAACTGTACTGGTAATTGTGCTAGGGGGGAGAAATAGGATGTAATTTCCTCTTCTCACAGTTGGGAGTCTTGTTTTTCATGTGTATTCAACCAAACATATTGTACATATTAAATGAGGACATAATTATTACACATGTTTAATTTACATGAACAAATGCTTCTTTGATTTATCTCCTATAGCTTAATGTATTATGCTAGATATATAATTTAAGTTGAAGGCCCATGAGATAAATATGACTTCTATGTGACATTTGTATTGAATCATCTATTTTTTGTGTTATATGAACATAATTGGTACACATATCTAAAGAGTCCAAATGCTCATTCAAGACCATATGTAATTTCCTCATCTAACTTAGCCAGGGATTTGCAATACTATATTTGAGTTGGCTAGCTCCATTTCAAGATATTAAGGTTATCCAAGAGGGGATATAAAAAATGAAAAGAAGGATATTGAACTGTAGGTTATCCAAGTTGGACATAGAACCAGTGGAGAAACCTAAGGAAAAACTATGTTTCCAGGTCAAACCTTTGTAGAGGTTCCAGTACCTGAGAGTAAAATCCAGTTTGGGGCTGTTAAATTCTAACTATACTGGTATTTGTGCTAGGGGGGAGAAATAGGATGTAATTTCCTCTTCTCACGGTTGGGAGTCTTGTTTTCCATGTGGATTCAACCAAACATATTGTACATATTAAATGAGGACATAATTATTACACATGTTTAATTTACATGAACAAATGCTTCTTTGATTTATCTCCTATAGCTTAATGTATTATGCTACATATATAATTTAAGTTGAAGGCCCATGAGATAAATGAGGCACATGAAGCTGTTCCAAGAAGGAATTTTATTTCATGTTCATTACCTCAAGCTTGTGAAGTTTGTGTTCATGATGAATGGAAAAGTTTGACACCCACTTTGCAAGAAGATGTTAATAAACATGCATCTAATGAGAATGTAAAAGAAGAGGATGTTTAAAGCTCTATCTAGTCATTGAATTCATTGCTAGTATTCAAAGGAGAGCCACTACCTCATCAAATTCACCTCCTCAAGAAGGAGGCAATGGTGAATGTTCAAGGTATAAATTTGCGTTTAATCAAATTGCTTTTGATTATGATAAACATGGTAAATATTCATGCATAAGATATATAAAAGAACTTGCACATGTTCCTTTTGTGGTTTGAATAATCATAATTTTTATAGATGTTGGAAGAAGATATCCATACACATTGAAACTTTCTAAATAAATGAGGCAAAAAGTCAAAGGCCCATTGGACAAGGAAAATGATGCTGAAATAAGATGCAATTGTTTAATAGTCATTGCCATAAGAAAGGTCACCTTGTGGACAAGTGTTGGATAGAGTCAAATCTTACACCTAGTTGGCTATCACGCTAGGTTAAATACTTGGTCACTAGGAGGTCTAGACAAGGTCTAGAATTTGAAAAGTGAATTCCCTCTTTCTTCCTCTTACATGTCCAATGATCAGAAATTGGATTGAGGGAAAAGATTTTCCTAGAATTAAAAATTTTGCATTTTATAAATGTGTAAACATGAGTTTTTAAAATCTAATTAACTCATAAATTTCTCACAAAGTACACTTAAAGCTTGACACATAAACCCCTTCCCCAACAAAACTAGTTTGTCCATATTCAAATCAAGTTCGTATCAAAGTACAATTTAGCTCATTTTAGTCAAGGTTAGTTAGAAGAATTAGCTATTGGTTTCTGTCTTCAATTTCCTCTGAAAATGAATGTGTATGTGCTTTTGAGAGACATTAGAGGAATAAGGTCCAAATTTTTGATGAAAATGTGCTATGAAAGTAAAGGGTTTTAAAGGCAAGCATGTACAAGGCATAGTTGAGTACAAGGCATAGTTGAGCCAAATGTTCTTCAAGAAGGGCATAATTATTTGGGTCTTGGTTATGGAAAACATGGAAAATGCTCCAAAGCCAAGGAGGCACATGAAGCTGTTCCAAGAAGGAATTTTATTTCGTGTTCATTACCTCAAGCTTGTGAAGTTTGTGTTCATGATGAATGGAAAAGTTTGACACCCACTTTGCAAGAAGATGTTAATAATCATGCAGCTAATGAGAATGTAAAAGAAGAATATGTTGAAATCTCTAGAGTCATTGAATTCATTGCTAGTATTCAAAGGAGAGCCACTACCTCATGTCAAATTCACCTCCTCAAGAAGGCAACAACAGTGAATGTTCAAGGTATAAATTTGCCTCTAATCAAATTGCTTTTGACTATGATAAACATGGTAAATATTCAAATAAGATATAGAAAAGAACTTGCATGTTCCTTTTGTGGTTTGAATTTAAGCATAATGTTTATAAATGTTGGAAGAAGATATCCATGCACATGAAACTTTCTAAATAAATGAGGCAAAAAGTCAAAGGCCTATTGGACAAGTAAAATGATGTTGAAAATAAGTTGAAATTGTTTATTACTGATTGCCATAAGAAAGGTCACCTTGTAGAATATTTTGCTACATACAACACTGAACATTTTTAAAACATAATCTAACTTCTAGCAAACAATAATATTAAATTAGATTTAATTGTTTGTGCAATTGAATTGATGTGCATAGAAAAACTGGGAATAGATATCTTTGATACATAGAACACACAAATGAAAAATCTTAAAAGATAAATCAATCTTGCAAACAGAAGGGTATTTAACTAGACAAAAATGTCCATATAGATTCAGCCAGAAACCCAGACCTAGTCAAAGAAAACATGAACCAATGGTTTATTTAAGCTCTACATCAACATTGAAAAATCAAACTATTATGATGTGTTACAAATCAGCCTACATGGCAAAGTGTTGGTCGGCCTAAAAGGAAGTAATTCTATCTATATTTATATACCTTGTCTATGGCTCTTTTAATAAGGAATAACTCGGCAATCTCTGAAAACAGTTTACAGATTCTTGTAAGATTCAGTACGAATATGTTGATGGGCTTTCAGTGTGAAGTTTAAAGAGTTTGAAAATAGTGTGGATCTATTGTTCGGTCATCTTTGAAGCAGATTGCGGATAGTATAGTATGAAGCAGATTGCATATAGTGTGAAGCAAATTGCGGATAGTCTAAGGAAGATTACAAATGCCAGAAACAAATCTGTGGATATATGTTGCAGGATGCAGCACCAACTAATGTTGTTGATAAGACTGTTAAAATAGAGACATACCACAAACCCAAGGGTTTATCTGACCCTGTTGTGTCAAAGGTTAATGTTGTGGATAAGACTGTTAAAATAGAGAGAGAGAACAAACCCAAGGGTTTATCTGACCCTGTTGTGTCAAAGGTTGATCAAAATAAGAAGAAAAAACAAGGCAGCAAGGAAGCAAACAATGAAGATGGCAATGGCAAAGATAAGTTTTCCGGCTTGATTTTTATGTGTAATTTTCAAACAAAGCAAGAGTGTTTCCGATACAAAGTGTTTGGGTTGCCACCAACCAAAAAGGAGCTTGTAGAAAAGGTGAAGCCCGAAATGAAGCTCTTCTTGGATGATTTTAACCTTAGACAAATGTATGGTATCTACAAGACAGCGTCTGCCGGAGGAATGAATGTGGAACCAAATGCTTTCCGAAGTTGTAAAAGGCCACTCCCAACACAAGTAATCTTTTTATACATGAAAGGGGTGCATCAATATTGTGAAGTTTGTATTCATGTTGAATGGAAAAGTTTGACACCCACTTTGCAAGAAGATGTTAATAATCATGCAGCTAATGAGAATGTAAAAGAAGAGGATGTTGAAAGCTCTAGAGTCATTGAATTCATTGCTAGTATTCAGAGGAGAGCCACTATCTCATCAAATTCACCTCCTCAAGAAGGTGACAACGATGAATGTTCAAGGTATAAATTTGCCTCTAATCAAATTGCTTTTGATTATGATAAATATGGTAAATATTCACATAAGATTTGGAAAAGAACTTGCATGTTCCTTTCGTGGTTTGAATAATCATAATGTTTATAGATGTTGGACAAGTGTTGGACTTTGTATCCAACAAGTCATCCACAACATTTGAAGAAGGTGGAATGAGATAATGACAAGAATGGAAAAGAGGATTTCATAATCGATGAGGGTCAAGATGATTCACATGATGAAGTGAAACTAAAATAAGCGCCATTGAAATGGTTTGCTAACAGATGGTTAGATTTCTTATCCAATTAAGGCCTAGCATGTATTTTGATGTTTCATGAATTTCTTTGCAAATTGAAAGTATGGTGCATGTTGCATGAAGCAAGATGTTGAAAGTAGAGTTATGTTGACACACTTAAATGCAACAAATATGGAAATTTGTACATGAGCTCTATTATTTGACTTGAGAGTCAGTTGTTTGAAAAGGCATGTTTTGTCGACTTGTGTTTGGTTGATGGTTTTGTACACCAATTTGTAAGAGTACATGGAGATATTCACATGATGTAAATTTTTTTTTCTTTGAAGGAGAAAAATGATATGTCAGCGAGCTATGTTTCTTGCATGATGTGTTTTCAGTTTGATGGTTTTGTTTGTGACAAGACGTCACAAGATTTTGGGAAGGTCCACTCTTGAGCGAGAGCCTCATGATTACAACCTAATCGTGAGAATCCAATGGGAGTGCATCCTTATTTTGAAAACAAATAGGATTCTAAGCTACCTAGGACTCAAACCATAATTTTTAAATTTGAAATATCATGGTGTGTTGTTTCAATGCCTGAATCCACAACCCTAACACATGAAATCACTAATCTAATTACACATGAAATAAATAGTTATTTTCTCCAACATTAAAAATATAACTAAAAACTAAATTCAACATAGTTGAAAGAAAAAGAAAATGGAACTTTAAACATTCAATGAAAATTTCTGAATAAGAACATTGAAATTATAAATTTCTTTCTTACACAGTTTAAGATTTGGGGTGTAAAGTTTTTTTCAAAAATTCTTTTAAACTTTTTGATGCTTATAACATTGAATATATGTATATAATTCTTCTATAAATACTTAAATGTTTAGTTTTTTATTTTTAATAGAATTTGCAAATTTAACTAAGCTTAGGAACAAAATTGAAGCTTGAGCTTTAATCTTTGGAACAAAAAATGCTTTACGGTGCATGGACAAAAATTTCAGAACTGCAAGACTCAGTTATACTGAAGCGCATAGAGCTGCACAAAGCAATGCATGCAAACAATTTGAGGTCTATTCTTTCAGAGCAAGTGAGCTTTCTAACCTACATTAACTCAGTATATTCTATTGGTTTCTTAAACATTTTCTTCATAAAATTTCTGGCATTCCATATTTTGATATCTTTCTTTTGACATAAAAGTTCCATGATTGAATATTTAGGGGATTTAAATATATCTTCTATTATTTTTTTTAAAATGGTATTTTTGAAGCTCACAGGGGTAGTTTAATTGGTGTTCCCTGTGTTTTGAAGCATTAAGTAAACCCAAAATTCAAGGTTTAAATCTTAATAAATCAAACAAAATTATGTCAATTAAGATTATCTTGAGTAAAAAAAATCTAGTTTTATAAAGAATTAAGAAGTGCAATATGCTGTCGTAAAATTCTTTGTAGGCATACACCCTTAAGAAGATAGATTGTGATCTCTTTATGGTAATAAAAAATAGATGGCATTTCTATTTTTGAGCGACTACAGTTAGACCTGTGGGAAGATCATTGCAGTACAGAAAGGTATTGTTGGACCCTGTCAGATAAGTACATGGAGAACAGATACCTATATTTTCAAGAAAAAAAAGAAACAGTATCTTAATTTGATTAAAATAAAAAAATCTGCAAGTATTCAATGGAAGTCTGCAAGTATGGATCAATGGAAATATGCAAGTATGGATCACAGAAGCCTGAATTTGGAGTCATAACATTATTGAAAATTTTTATGTAGCATCACAACAAACATAACCAGATTATAAGATATTATAAGATCCATCTCAGATAGCATAATAGAAACCCTTTTCAAGCTTTTGTTCAATGTATAATTGGTAAAAACTCAGTAATTAAACAACTTCCATGATGTAATATTCGTTTGTAAATTAAACAGCAAAAATTGAACTGGCTAAGGTTTTGCTTAGGTGAAATTAGGTTAGCTGTACTTCTAATTTTTAAGCTGAACATGAACCCAATGAAGTTGATCTCATGTAACATTCTGCGTGGCTCTATTATTGTTCAGTTGTATAACTGTTGCTCTACCTGATTATGATCATTTAAAAGCCTACAGAAGAGAATAGAAAAAGAAGAGGGAAACCAGATGTTTGGATGCTTTCTATTTGAAACGAAATGCGTGCTTATGAAGTTATGAACATGCACCCTTCTTGGTCCCAATGTTCTCCCTTTTTGAACGAAGGTACGGTATGCATGATTAAAAATTTGTTCCAACGGTATGACAAATCTCAAATTCAATTTATTCAGTAACATAGTAAGATTTGGCCTCAACACTTAAATCAGCAGAGAAGACAGTGGTACATTTCTAGTTGAATAAATAACACCCAATTTCAAGCACCTAAGTTTGTTTAATAATTATTAAAAAATAAAGAATCAATAAAACCTGCAACAAATAAGAGTGGTTTTGATGCCCAAAATTTTGGAAAATTGATTGAACAGTCTCTGCATGAGAAGATTAGGATTAATATATAAATTATTTGAAAAAGTCAAAATCTGAGAAACTTGGATATAGGCAATTGAGGAATGCGTTGGCTGTCTATTTCAGATTTTCTTGAGAACTTACTGACATGGAAGAACTGGTATTACAAAAGAGGTTCAGAGACTTCAGATACAGATGATGAAAGGGATGAATCTTTTGATTGTAATGATCAGAATACAAGAGCTATGATAAATGACCACACTATCTCTAAGAAGTAAAGAGAAAACACACTTACTGTATAGATGCAACATAGAACACTAGTATCAATGAGCTTACACAGAATAGAGTTCCATGTCATTTACATAATAAGTGAAATCGTTACACTAATTACAGGTAGTTATGAAGCTCTAATCAATTTACAGTGTTACAAGACTAGCTTATACATGTGTTCAAAGTTGCATAGATAGTGACATACTCGTGGAACGAAGAGCGTGGCGACGAGGAGCTGCGGCGCGACGACGAGAAGCTGCAGCGACAAGGACACCAGCGCGGCGACGAGGTGCAACAGCGACAGAGAAAGAACGCGGGAACAATGAAATCGATAACCGCAATACTTCGCGGGCGATTTATTTATAGAAAATAGTTCGGCCGAACTATTTTAAATGCAACAGTTCGGCCGAACTTTAGTTGCCGGTTTTCCAATCTCCGGCAAAAATTCTGTTTGCCCGCGCCGTCAGTAAGCCGTCAGTCTAAACGGAATCACGAGTTCGGCTGAACTTTAAAAACAAGTTCGGCCGAACTATTACATAGTTCGGCTGAACTATATAAAATGTTCGGCCGAACTATTGCAGAAAAAAAATTTCAACCCCCGATTCTCACAAAAGTGTAACCCAGCTTCACGTTTCCGCCCTTGTGAGATTGTGTAGATGGAAGCCATGCAAGTTTTGGATCTCTTCATGAGACCTCAACATGGAGTATCTAATGGAGTTATTAAACGGAATTTTTTTCGAAGAGGATTTTTAGGATAGTAGGGCTAGGATGCCTTAGCTTAAAATGTTGTTCACAGGGATAGAGTTTTAGACTAATTTGAGACTATTCGTGACAATCCAAAAGAACGATACATTCTAAGGGACTTCTTGATGGTGTTTTGATAGTCATGAAAAAAGCCAAGGATGAGAAATGTGATGAGATTGTGACCATAAATGAATAAGGAAAAGATAGGGATGTGCATTCTCATGAGTTGGACATGATGGTTGGAATGATCAACTAATTAGTTTAAAACATGAGGGGTAAAAATATGTCTATACATGCCTGATTTGGTTGTATTATATGAGCAAGAGTTGTGACAAAGCTTTTCTTAGATTGTCTTGTGATGTTTTATTAGTGTGATTATTTGTTGTAGCAATGTCAACATTGAATGTAGTAGGAAGCAATGTTAGTATGCTCACCTTTGTAGCATGAGACATTATGGACAAAGTTGGGAGGAAGGTGTTCAGGGTCATATGGATAGTTTGGGAAGATGGCCGTATGGATGGTTGTGACGTGTTGGGATTGATCAAGTTTATGAAATCAAAATTTGGAGTTTCCTATGCTGGACGAAGGCATTGGATTGGGAAGTTTTTGGAGACTTGGTGATGGCTTTCCATGGAGAATTTGATGGGTGAATTGTCATTTCAAGCTTGTAGAGTGGAGGATTTCCAAGGATGAAAATGATTTTCAGTGGAGTATGAAATTCCCTCAAATATTTAGTCACGTCGAGTACATGATAGTTCTAAGGCATGCTAGACAGGATTTTGGTTTCATGCAGATTGCAATGAAATATCACATGTTATGGGTGCACTGGGGAAATCAATAAGGTCCTTGCATGAGACAACATGAAATTGAACACCTATAGTTTGGGGTTCCAATATAATGCAATGGGTGGGTGGTGCGATGAGGTGTGACCAACCCATGGGATAACATTGTAGAAGATCTTAAGATGGTTAGATAAAATGAGCGTGCATGTTTGTGCATAAAAAAAAGAGTAAAATGGGTTTGTTTGGTGCATGACATCATCATTAGAGTGAGTGATATAACATGCATGTAATTAATGCACTTTCATAATGAGTTGAAAATTTCAACCAAACCTACAATCACTGACATTTAAAAAGTAGGTTGGTTGGTCGAATTGACACCATGCATGCCAAGGGTGAGATGGACCATTAGTTGAAGTTGGAATGTCGACCAAGTGAAAGGTAGTGACACATTTTGGTTGGTGAGGTCCACAAAAAATAATATATATGTACTTGGGAGGAGTTGGAGTATCTAACATAGTTTATTGGAATGGGTATCAAGACATTCAAGAGGAGATAATGTTTGATTGGGTTAATAAAAAAAGGCTTCATGATGAGTGAGAAAGAGGAAATGGCTTTCATTGCACCCTTCCAAACATTCAAACATGTGAGCCAAAGTTTTCACGACTTATTCATTCAATGTTCCTCTCCACATACATGATAGGCTACTAGGTGTAATCCAAATTTTGGCATCAAATGATTTCCCTAAAATTTTGGTGTTTGCTATACTTGCGATGTGATGCCCCAAATTTTGATGTTCGGTTGTGCGAATCGAAGTTTGGTGTTTGGGAAAATTTTCGGTGTTTTATTTGGAAGGAAATTTGAGGTTAATATAGAACCAAATTTGGGATTTCGACAATCCCTAATTTTGGTGTGTGAGAGTTTTGGAGTTATGAAATTTGAGGTTCAGGTGAGTTGAATTTTGGAGTTTAGGGATGTTGAGTTTTGAGGTTTCTTGTAGGGAAAATTTTGGAGTTCAAGAAGGACTAAAATTTGATATTCAACGAAAAATTGGAGCTCTATTGTAAATTTTTCGATCAACATAAGTCATGGTGTTTTGTCTATGGAAGGTATTTGTTCTATGGTTTGTCAGAGATTGTTGTTGAAGTAGGCTAGTGGGCTATGATTGTAATATTTTTCATTATTATACATCTTTTGGGTATTATGTTAATGAACTTCCCACACCATATTCTATCTTATCTTAATGTATTTCATGATATGAGATGATTGCAATTGTATATGTGATGTTTCGGTTAAGGAATAAAGTAATTATTTGCAAACACTTCACTAAAAGAAGAGTAGTTTTAGTCCAAGTATAAGAAAGCCCAAGTTGAGAAAGTCATTGGTAAGATGAAATGTTGGTGTCACATGCCTAAATATCCATGGGTGGCCTTTAATTATGTGGGTTCTCTAGGTTTGTGACAATTATGATTCATTACGTGAATTAAATCGCGTCTTAGCTTACTTTTAGGTATTTCTAAGGAAAATGAAAGATGAAGATAGATAATTAAATATTATCTAATCCACACATATTATATCACTAAAATTGATTTGACACGTGGAGTATGGTGGACACCTACTTGAGGTATTAAAGTATAATTATTTTTGTAATCTTTAAATATTATATTGATAAATTAAAAATGAAATAAATCGTATCTAATTGTGATTATTTTTATGGAAAAATGTGCCATATACTAATAATAATATAGCTGAGGTGTATGAAACTAAAAATGGAAAAGGAGAGATAGAGGAACATAATTACTAAAGCGACCTTTCTTTCCTTTATTTTTCAAAACTTTGACCCAAACTTTCGAAGGTGGTTTTATGAAAGTGATCTGAAAATTATCATTGTGCGTCGAAGGAGAATCCATGTCATAGTTTGAAGAAGCCGAAGCATCACCTCACTTCAATGCACCTGAAGAAGCATTATTATTCACTATCTTTATGCTTGTTGAAGGAGCATGGTTGACAATAGGATTCTTAGGAGACTTTGAGGAGATGAAGTTTGAACTTTTTCCACTTAATGCATTTCATCATCAGATCCTTTGTCATCCTTTTTGGAGTAGAGGAAGCTTCACCCTCTATAGGAGGTGGGTTATAAGGCTTCCAAATTATAGTTATAGAATTTTGAATCTTCCATTTGTAGTGAGATTTGAATAGAGTGGAAGAGTTTTGTAAATGCCTTGTTTGATGGCATAACTGGTAGAAAGAAGTAATATTCTCATAGTTTAGAGCCCGGGTCTAATGGAAAACACCTATTTTTAAATTGATTTAGTTTGGAATCCCTTTACTAATATTGATTTCAACACATATTCTACAATAGGTATAAATGCCAATTGACCTGCGAGAAGCATCATTTTCAAAAAAATGACCTACTAAGTTTCAAACACCCTACAAGATTGAGTAGTGCCACAAGTGAGCACAAGGAATAGGAAGTGAGACCCATATTGGCATCTTGATAATGACTGTTGTAGAAGGGTCAAAGTTTGGAAACCAAGGAGTTAGGAACAATCCAACAATGCCCCAGAATAGAAGCCTTAGATAAAACTTTCTAATTGTCTCCCACTTAAGAAAGAAAAAAATGAAAACGCATTTGGAGTAGAAAATAACTTGCAACTCTCGTTCCATGAAGAATTGATCCATTTGTAAAGATAGAATGTGCAAGGCCATAAACCATTGAAATGTCATATTAGGGATAAATTTGTATAGAGCTGATGGAGTTCCTCAAAATCAGGGTAAATATATTCTGAGGAAACTTCTTCAGATTTTTTGACCAGAAAGGGCTAAGAAGCCGCCTAGGATTGAGCTTCCTTTAGGGAGGCCTAAGCATGAACAACATATTTATAAGAAAAATCTTGAGAGGAGGAAGGCTTTCCCATAGCCTCTCCTTGTAATGAAGGGCCATGAAACAATGACATATTTACAAATATCATAGACTGAAAGAGGATACAAATCATTTAGTTTCTTACAAACATAGTTACTGATCAAATAGGTAACTGAACTGGTACCTACTTTTTTGAGGTAGCAAAAAAAACACCCGATTTTGAAAAGTGGTGATGCAGAATCACCCTTCTTTGTTTGGAGCATAGTTTTGGCAATTTAAATTTTCTTATGACATTTTCTTTTAAATGTCATGATTTTGAAAAATGGTGATGTAGAATTACCTTCACTTTTTTTTTTTATCATATTTTTGGAACTTTAAATTTTCTTTGATTTTTTTTTTGAAATGCATGATTTTCATGTTGATTTTGAAAGGTGGTGATTTTTTATTTATCAAGTATGAACATGTGTTTTAAAGCGTTAGTGATTTTCATGCTAATTTTGAAATGTGTTGATGCAACATCAATAATTTTTGTTTAGAGTGGTGATTTTCATCTTGGTAATAAAACACAAAAAATAAAATAAAAGGGCATGACAAAACAAATCAAATATAAAAAAATAAAAAAATAAAACCAATAAAAGTGTAAAAAAACATAAGTAACTTGCAAAAATAGAAAATTAAAAAAAAAAAAAAATTAAATAAAAAAAAACAATAATTAAAGCAAAAAAAACAAAATTTAAAGAAAAAAAAAATTATTAAAAAAAACAAAAAACAATAACATAATAAAATATATATATATATATATATAAAATAGAAAAGAATCAAAATTTAAAATCATCCAAATACTAAAATAAAAAATAATTAAAATTCATAGATTAAAATTAAAAAAAATTAAAAAAAAAACATTATAAAAATTTAAATGAAAAATATATATATATATATATATATATATATATATATAAACATTTAAAAAAAAACATAATTCATTTTTTTTTAAATAAAAAATATTAAAAAAAACATTTTTAAAATTAAAATTAAAAAAAAAACAAACAAACACATTTAAAAATGAAAGCTAAATTAGAAAAAATGTAGCTTAATATTTAAATTTAAAAAAAAATTCAAAAAAAATTCAAAAAAAATAAATTTAAATAAAAAAAAAAATAAAAATAAATAAATAAAATAAAAATTAATTAAAATAAATAAATAAATAAAAATTAAATAAAGAGTTTTGTGTACCATCGTCACCCTGGGAGTCGTGAGGCTCGTGCGATGGGCGAGGAGAGAGCTGGCAATCGACCCCCGTTGCCTTGAGGCCCAACGTCAGTAGTGGTCCACACTGTTTATTGAAATTCTTTATTTATTATTATTATTATTATGATTATTATGATTATTTATATATTTTTTTAATTTAATATATTTTCTTTAATTTAATCTATATTTTTTAATTAATTAATATATATATATATATATATATATATATATATATATATATATATATATATATATATATATATATATATATATATATATATATACATTTTTTTTTTTTAACTTTTTAATTTCTAAATTTTATTTTATTTTTTATTTTAATTTTTTAATTATTTTGATTATTTTGATTATTTTAATTTTCTTTTTCATTTTAATCATTTTTAGATTCTTTATTTTAATTTTTAATTTTATAATATTTTTTAATTATGCGATTTTTTATTAATATTAATAAGTTTTTTTTTTTTGTTTTTTTTCTTTAGATTCTGTGTTTTTTTAATATTTTTTTTTATTATTTGTTTTACAGGTGATATTTTATCTTTAATGTCATCCTTGGTTTTTTAAGTCTTTTCAGAGACATGATATTTTATCTTTAATACCATGCCTAAAAATCATTGGAATTTTAAGACTTCTGATATTTTATCTTGAATGTCATGTTTATTGTTTAAATTTTAGGGTTTTTCAGTCATGATATTTTATCTTTAATATTAGTGCTTAAAACTGTTGACAGTTTACCTCGAAAAAAAATTTGTTATTCCGACATCAACACTTTTCGCTTTCAAGGTGTTTTTTGAGCACAAAAAAGTTGACGACGTTATTCGAGCATCAACACTTTACAATTTTCATTTTCAAGTTGTTTTTTGCACACACAAAAATGGCGACGGTATTCCAACATAAACACTTTTGCCTTTTCAGGTTTTTTTTTTGCACACACAAAATTGGCGACATTATTCCAGCATCAACACTTTTAGTTTTCATGTTGTTTTTTGCAAAAAAAAAAAAGGCTTCTACTTCCATTTTTAAAAAATGTTGAAAATTAGCCCAAAAAAAAAAATGTTACTCCAGAATACAACTTTTCATTTTCGAGTTGTTTTTTGATGGTTTTTTGATGTTTTTTTGTTAGAGTTCTTGTTTTGAGGTAACAGTTCTCGTTTGATCGGTAACTATGTTTACATTCAAATAGTATGTGTTTCATGGAAGAAGGAATACCCGTCTAGAGCTCTAGGGATGATTTTAGGTCCCATAAAAAAATATTGGAGTAGTCCCCAAGGAGTAACAAATTCCTAGAGAGAATCTTAACAAGGATCTGAAAATAAATTTGAGGAATCAGAGGTTTAGATATCTTCTAAATAATAGGTTAATGGGTTGCTAACATGATCGGCATGACAACCTCAGATGCCCTAGAAAGTGATCAATGAAGGAGAAACATATGATAAAGTGGAAGAACCACCATGTTCTTCTCTAGCACTTCCTTGACTTCCATTGTTTCCTCCACTGTTACCTTGAATGAAGTCTCCATCAAGCCTTGTAACATCTTTAAGGTCTTTTTTTTTCTACCATTCTCATCATCGACAATGTACTCGATAACCTCTCCCTTGGCCATAGATCGAAACCCAATGTAATGAATTGAAGTATGATGTACAAACAAGTCATCACTACCATCCTCTGGGGTTATGAAGCCATAACCATTAGTTGAATCGAGCCACTTATGCTTCCCCGATATATTCCCCTGAGGCATGGTTCAAATCCATCCAAGTTATCAAAACATAATTATTTCTTTATAGTGGACAATATTAGAAAATAAATATTGATTATGTTACTAATGATATTTTAATTATTATTATTTTTATTATTTAAAATATTTTTAATCAATTTTCCAAAGTATTTTAATTGATTTAAGGTGAGATAAAATTGAGAATAAAACTTTAATAGGTATCGAGTTTGGATTAAGCTAAAATCTCTAACAATATTAAATTTGTGGCTAAATTTAAGTTAAATTTATTTTTCTAAATAGACTCTCTACACACAACTCCAAATTGTGTTCAAAATTTTATGTTAAAAGTTGTGTTAAAGAAACACACATACATTACTAAATTTTAAAGAAAAGGTAGATTTCTCTCTTCTTGCTTAATTCAAGGACATAATACAACATATTTTAGGACAATCCACATATATTTGGATAACCATACATACATAGTCATGTCAATGAGTGTTGAGCCTGGGTGGCGAGCTTACCATTAAACCCTCATAACGGCCTAGGATACACTCAATTGACACATACTTTACTAAACTATTTAGGAATATTAAAGTGAGATTATCATTAGCTTGTCGTAGTATGGTCTTGAACTTATGACCTTTCAAACACCCACATATTTTACTAACCTATTTAGGAATTTTAAAGTGAGATTATCATTAGCTTTTTGACCTATTTAAGAATAATAAAGTGAAATTATCACTAGATTTTTGTACTATGGCCTTGAACTTACCACCTTTGGAACCCCCTTCAATTTACCATCTCACCTAGAGACTTACACCAAAAATTTCTTCCATAAATATTAGTTGTTAGTTACATGCAAGGTGGGATGATAGTGAAAGCCAAATGTATGGAAACTTATATTGTAATTTAGTTGAATGTTTCTTATTTTTAGTAAGAAAGATATTTGAATATGTTATTTTCCTTTTTTTTTAAATGACAATGCTAAGAGTGTTTTTATTATAGTGAATATGTTAAAGAAAATAGTGGTTGTTATAATAATATCTTCATTATTAGAGTGTCTTTAGGATCCATCGCATCAATTTATTCATTTTTACCAACTTTTCGAACCTGCCACTGAGGTTTATTATCAAGGTAGAAAGTTCATTAGAATTTATTATTGAGATCTCTCTTCCTCACATTTCTACCTTGATAATGAACCTCAGTAGTAGGTTCTAAACGTTGGTAAAAACCAATAAATTGATGCGATGGATACCGAAGACACTCTACTAATAATTAATCGCAAAAGTCTGAAAGATGAAATATCTTCATTATTATCATGTTGCATTTTAGAATTATAATTTACATATTATTATAATAAGTTAGAAAGATACTCCAAGAACTAAGCCTTTCAATATTTTTTCATCTTTGTTTTATTAAAATATTATTGAAAAATATTATAAATTTCTTTTTAAATGGTTTCTTAAGACTATTAAATTAAATTTACCTGATGGAATCACACAACTCTAATAACATTTTTTTTTTAATTTGTCAAAAATTTAAAAATTATTATTTTATTATAATATTAATAGAAAAGTACACTTAATCCATTTACATTATTTAAATTATGAATTAATAGTCCTAATTTTAATTTATTTTTAATATTTCATTAAAAAAATTTAAAAAAATTACTGAACATTTTATTTTAATTGAAGTAATAAACTTTTTAAATAATATTGGAATTACATAATATCAATTGGATTCTATTCTCTACTAGGAATCTATTTTCTTTATAAATTAAAATTTAAAAAATAAACCATTTTTATTTAAAAAATATGAAATTATTAAAATCATAATATTACTAATTGTATTCCATCCAAATTGTTTATTCTCTCTTTACCCTAGAAAAAATCATAATATTACTAATTGTATTCCATCCCAATTGCTTCTTCTCTCTTTACCCCGGAGAAAATATCAATTGAAAAAATAACAAAAAAAAAATTAAACTTCCATACAAAAAAAATGTATCAAAATAAACATCACAGCACACTCCTCTCAAGATGCCAAAAGGTCATTCAATGCCTAATTGCCAAAAGGTCATTACTCCTTAGGTATTGAAGGATCAGTTGCAAAAACTATGAGCTACGTGTATTCATCTTTGATCTAATCCATTAAAGATTTGATGTTGATATTAAATCTTTCTATGAGTTTTCTTATTCTCATAATTTCAAGTATAAAAAATATTCTTTTAAATATATCTTTAACCTTATCCGTTAAACCAAGAAAAAACCAACCATTCTTACGTGAAAAATAATTAATAATTGCCACGTGTGATCGTGACGATGAATCAAAATAAACTAACGCCCAATGATCAAGAAAGGTGATGGAGATTCTTATTTAAAATTGTAACTCCAGAAATGTGATATGTGACTTGTGATTATAATAATTGTTATCGATGTGATAGTGACTTTTGATTATAACAAAAGTAATTAATAATGGCCACGTGTGATCGTGAGGATGAATCAAGAATAAACTAACGCCCAATGTTCAAGAAAGGTGATGGAGATTCTTATTTAAAATTGTAACTCATGAAATGTGACTTGTGATTATAACAATTCTTATCGATGTGATAGTGAATTGTGATTATAACCGTTCTTTTACAAATTTTGGAAAAAATAATTGAAGATGTGTTTGGAAAAATTTTAAAACTTCAAAATATTTAAACCACTCCCTAGATGTGCCACTGCAATAATATTGGATGTTCAGAGGATTTACACAGTATTTTGTTGAGGTAAAAGGCTTATTCTACGATGTAATGTGAAGGGGATTTGTAAATTTGTCTATTTATATGTGGAATTAACATATATTCTTTTAAAATTAAATTAAATTATATTTTAAATAAAAAAATAATATTGTTTATAATAAAAAATTTGAATATATTGTAAAATAATTAGAAGTAAAAAAAATGTAAGTAAGATATTTAAACTTTACATTTTAAAAAAATATTTTATCAGAAAATTTAAATAAATTATTTCAAAATATATAACAATTAATTTATGTCAATATCAACTATATATATGTTTATCTATAGAAAAAAATTATCAAAATAAAATATTTTAAAATGAAATAATAAAAAAACTATTTTAATTTAACTTAATAAAATATATCCATACAAATATTATGAAAAATATTTTAAAATCAATTATATATATTATATATCATTTTTAAAAAATTATGTATTACTTTTATAATTAAAATTTTTATTTAATCATATATATATCTATAGCATTTAAAAGTACATTTTAAGTAATAAAAAATTAAACATTATTTTTGAAAAAAAAATTACACCAAAAAAAATTTGATTCCTATTCACTCATATTAAATTCCTACGTATAAAAATGACATCCATACCGACTTCCTCGTATTCAAATCCAGTCTATGATACTCTTCCGGAGGCCGAGATTCCATACTTTTCGTCGTTGAGCCACCCGTTCTTTCTGGTTGTGGCCTGCGGGGTATATGGTTGGGCACGAATAGATTGAAACTTAGAACTTACCTAGTGTAATAGTTTGTGGCAAGTCAACTGTTCTTGATCGTGGTCACATCCATTTTTTTTTAATGTTAGCTTTTATTTGACATTGTTACTGCAGTGGAGTTTTGGTTGGTGTTGGTGGCATATTTGTAGCATTTTTTATATTTGTTATTTTAGGGTTTTATTTATAGTTCGTGTTATAATTTTTTTTTGGGTTAGTTGTTGATGTCATATGGCATATTTATTATTTATTTTTATGCTGATATTTACATAGAATGTGTTTTGTTTTAAATTGGTTAAGTTAAGTAATGTTTATATTTTTCATTTTTATTTGTTGTTGTTTTGATATGGTCATTTTTTATTTAAGAAATATATATAAAATCGTAAAATGGATTATTTTTTTTAATAAAAATTGTTTATATATAAATGAATTTTATAAATAATAATGAGAAACTTATCATGCAGGAATTTATTAGAATTGGAATAATCTCAAATTTCTAGTAAATTGGTGGGTGGGGAGCCATGTGATCCTAATCTAATTTTTTAATTTAGTAAAAGTAATGGAACATTTTGCTAAATAAAATTTACTTATATATAAATGAATGTTATAAATAATAATGAGGAACTTGCCATGGAGAAACTTATTAGAATTGGAATAGTCTCAAATCCATAAGAAATTGGTGGGCGGAGAGCCACATGCCATGAATCTAATTTTCTAAATTTATTAAAAGTCAATCAACCTAACAAACTCTATAATACACTACAATCATCGATAAACATTAATATTAAGCATGATCAGTTGTTATTTCTTATTTTAATTGAAACTTAATATCTTATTATTCTGTCAATAGATATGTTTTCCCTTGTGGTTGAGTGGCCAATGTATTTTTTTGACAAATAATCTATTAGTGATATAACTTGATTTCTAAAAATTACACAAATAAAATTTAAGAAATAAAATTATTAATATTAAACTTTACAAAATTATTGATATTAAAATTTTCTAATTATAATTAATTTGTTTATAAAAATAAAATATTTTGATATAAGTTTAGCTTAGTTTAGTTGATCTCTATTTTATGGTATCAGATATTTATGAAAGAAATAAAAAGTTATTCATATAAATAATATATATTATCAGAAAATAAGATATGAAAATTAATTTTTATATTTGTGAATTACACTTTATTCAAATGTCCCGGTCATTGAAGACATCGTCCTGAGACATCTGGTTAGCAAATATGGTTGAACTGTGGATACGGTAAAGGTGCCAACCCTCTCTTATCAAGATTTTCCTCCGTCGCAGGGCTGACCTGAGAAGATTGAGAAATAAGTACAGAAATGAAAGGATAAACATACCGATTAGCATGTACTTTACAAGCATCGTATTTTATTAAGAAAGTACGTAACCATAACGAATATAAATAGCTATGCTTTATATATTCACACCCCACCAGGATCGATGAAATGCCATATGATTTTTACAAGAAATTCCTAAACTAGTATTTAAATATGCAGGTTATGATCTATACAATGGTTAGAAAATCGATTGTCCAGTTTGGTTGTCATTTGCAGTGTAAGTATAAATTATATAGAAGAATAATAGATACTCATGGTTAAGGATGAGAGTTTATGAATTAGAAATTAGTTTGGTTTTACTAATGAATAATTTATTATTCAGAATTTGAATGTATATTTTAAAAGAATATTGATATATATTTATTATTTATTTTAAATATAAAATGTTGATGATGTGAAATTTATATATTTTACTGTGATTTGAAACTTAAATTAAAATGTCTAATTGTTTTTAAGCTTATAAATGAAAATTCAAATTCTCATAACTTGCTATTTTAAAAGTGTAACTATTAGCTTTTTCACAATATTTATGATTCAAACTACTTTTAAATGGTTTTTGAACTAGATATATATATATTTTTTGGATTCAACTATATTAAGAAAGTAACTCAACTATAATCATTTCCATGAGAGGTAGTGGTAACTGACTAATTTTTCTAGCGAAATGAATCATATAGTGTCAATCATCACTTCTCGGTAACGAGGATAACTTTTGAGCTACCCATCCCAGAGCTCCTGTGGCTTAAATGCACTTTACTTTGGAGTTTTGCCCAAAATCTAGCCCACTTAGCTTGCTACTCCATTTGCAAAACCTTCTTAAGTATGTACCTCATAAACCATTGAGATAAAGCTCCTTTACTCTTTTGTATTTAAGTGTTTTAAATTGTTCAATATTATAAATATTCATTTAATTTTTTTAATATAAAAAAAAATAAAATTCGAATATTAAAAAAAAGAGGAAAAGAAAAAAAGAAGAAGAAAAAGAGAGTATACGAACGATTTTTTTCAGTATTAATTTTTAAACAATTTAACCATCCTAGCAACTTCTCAGATAGACTTGTACTAAAATAATTATTATCATGGTCCATATCGACTATAAACCATTAAATCGGCGCTTCATTCGTTCACCCGTCGCTTTAGAAAGACGGAGGCAATCATTATTCGTTTTACAGAAACCATTCAACTTTAACCTGTCCAGTGAAACTCGTCTTTAATGTCCAATCGCAATAATGTTTGATTCCTATAAGCGCGCCATCAACTCAGAAGATGTTGAAACTTTAACCACCGCCTAAATAATAGCGTTAGATTCGTCATTTTGCGCCGTACCTTGTACATTCGTGCCAAAGTTGAGATGCGTGCTCCACTGTCTTTCGTTCAGAATACACTGACCGCCTTCGTCGCATTCGACGTGGGTCCCTACAAGTTGCAACTCTTCCGTCGGTGACTCTCTTGCACTTCTTCCGGTGCTGGGCTGCCCTATATATATAGGGGTTTCTGCGCGTAAATTCTGAAGGGCAGGTGGTATCTGATAACTTGGAAGATCCCGGTGAACTAGTTTGTTGTTGTTGTTGTTTATTCGTCATTTTTGTAAGCCAAGATGTCGAGCGATTGCGCAAATTGTGACTGCGCTGACAAAACACAGTGCCCGTATGTTCTCCACTCTGTTGTTCACAAGTGTTTTCGTCTCAATTCTGATCAATTTCCTTTCCAATTTCATGCTGCTCGTCATGAGTTCGAGTGTAGGTGGGACTAACCTCGTTCCGTGTTTGGATTGTTTTGTTTCACAGCAAGAAGAAGGGATTCCAGATGGACGGTATTGTGGAGACCAGCTATGAGATGGGGTACCGCGTTATGTGTATAAGTTGTTATAAACTTAGGTTTTATGGTTTCCGGGTGATATGATAACTGAATATATTTTGGATTTGATGTGAACAGGCACGGTGGAGATTTATCTCTGGAGAACGACTGCAAGTGCGGCCCCAACTGCGAGTGTGGCACTTGCAGCTGCCACACCTGATTCAATCTATACTCTCTTTGATAGTAGTAGTCTCTCCCAGTGGTGTCTGATAAGTCCACCGTATCATACCACATGTTTGTTTCATTGGACCCAATGGATGGTTTTGGAAGGCCATAGAGACTACTGTACTACCTGTACTCCTAAATAAAGACTTGAATTTAAATAGACTTGGGATTTTCAGTATTGTTCATGGCATGTTAATTGTTATGCTGTGCTCTGCGCCTTAATTTTCTCTGATTTCATTTTTGAATGCTCGATAGGAGTTTACACATAACAGGATATGGTTATTTCTCGATATCTTCATTCAGATAGCAAAGTGGTTATGATATGTGTATACAACGAAAAAGTAACAAAATTTGATGATGGGGTTTGATGATTCGTCTGTTTTCGTAACGCATAAAACGAAGCTTTACAAACGATGACAATAATAATTAGGAGCCCATTAGATGGTCAATTTTGATCTTCATAGATTTGTTAAATCTTGCCGAGT
Organism: Pinus albicaulis; assembly: GCA_034641835.2. Classification (NCBI taxonomy): domain Eukaryota; kingdom Viridiplantae; phylum Streptophyta; class Pinopsida; order Pinales; family Pinaceae; genus Pinus; species Pinus albicaulis. Next base: position 382,775,280 of record CM076570.1, read on the forward strand.
TTTAAGTTCAGATTTAAAACATGAAAATAATATCACTGGTCTTTCAAGCAGGTTGAAAGTGCCTTCCATGTAAAGTTAGTCTATTTTATTTTTGCCATTTTTAATCTTGAAGCAGCAGTTGCAGTGTTATGTTCATTCCTATAATACATACATATAAAGTTAAAAGTTCGATATATGCAAAGCTGGTTTGGGACTCAGAGATGCAAGTATATTTATGATCCGATAGATTAGATATATTCTGTCAGTGCTCGGAAATCAGAGAGGAGAGGCTGAGAACGTTGAAGTAAAATTTTGTCACGAACATTTACCATATAAATGCAATTATTAACTTGATTAAATAAGGTTTAGGTTTGGATTTTATAATTTATGCTGTATAATAAAACGTTTTTCAAAGAATGTAGTGACTATAGGTTAGTTATATGGTTCGAATATTTTGAATTTTTATAAATAGTGTCATGTTTCTTTCTCTATATTTATAGAATATTTAATCTTGAGTATTTATATTATAAAGGGAATTTAATTTAACTATTTTATGGTGTTGTTGTGAGTCTAGTTTATAAATGATAGAAGTTATGAGAAATGAATGTAACATTTTTTATATCTTTGCAATCATCTTTTTTATTTTTACATTTTATTTTTTCTATATTTTTTAAACAAAAAAATTGAAATTCTGTTTTCCTTAAGCATATTTCACTCATGAAAATATTAAGAAATTTAAATAAAAAGAAGAATCAAATTTAGGAGAGTAATAATGAGAGGAAAACATAATTTTTTCTTTGAAAAAAGAAAACTTTCATACTATGTTCTTATGAAACAACCATGAAAGAAAGCCATAAGAATCTTGAGAAGAGCCCAGAACTAAAAATAAATATATTGTAGTTAATGCAAAATAACTTGGAACTTTCTACTTACACACTAAAGAAAACTAAAGGAAGGGTACTTATGAGGAAATGGTGAGTATAGAAAAACATCATTCTATCTAGGGAAGGGAATTGACTACCCGGCCTCTTCACCTTTTAACCAAGACTCCACTGACTATGGGGTAGGTATTGTTGGTGCCATCTTTAAGTATTTCCAATTATTTATTCAACTTGTGGTATCATGGTCTTGTTATGGGCTGGTGCCTTTAGAGCACTACTTATGATTAAGTGGAAAATAGTTTTATCTTAATTAATGGATTGGTATTTAATTTTCAAGACAAACTAATAAGTTATATATTAACAATTTAATTTCTGGTTATCTTGATATTAAAAAAATATTCTGAAAATTTGAAAAAAAACTTATGAACGAAATTATTGGTAAAGATGTTTCTACAATTCTAAAATTTTCTTCAATTTTTTTTTGTTTTTTTTATCTACATAGCTTCATGCTTATATATCTTTTTGATTTTTATGAATCTTCTCTTGGATACAAGGAAGGTTATCCATTATTAAAATAATGTGGTAAACCCTATTAAAAATGTTGGATACACTATGGACAAAATCTCTAGTTGGAAAATAGTTCCTAAAGGCTTGCAATATGGTAATCTTTATTAAGATCTTGGATGTCGATCACAATTATATATATAACATAAATGAGGCCTTTATTTTCAAATATGAAATCCATTGTAATGCTTTGAATGATTTTATACTCGTCCAAATATCTCTTTATGGGGTGTTTCTATTTTGACCAAGTATAAAATTTTGATGTCAAAAGACATGCGGGTGTTTCTATTTTGGCCAAGTATAAAATTTTAATGTCAAAAGACATGTGGAAGTAATTTTCTCCAATTGGAGATAATCTTAGATATGGGCCGAAATAAACTTTCACATAGACATAAAGTACTTTTGCACTACAAGATTTGCATCCAATACCAATGCTACTATATAGTGTTCACAAGTAAATATGGGTAAGAGTGTGGTTAAAGAGTCTATGATTAGGAATTAGATATTATTATAGAAATTAATTTTGGAAGGGTTTTTTTGTTTGTAAATATAATTTTTATTTTGTTATAATGTTGTGGTTTATTTCATATAAAAATAATGTAGTTAACTACTAAAAATAATAAATAGAAGGTATAATGAATTTTCTAAACACCATGAGTTTAATGGTTCCAACAAAAATATTTATATTTATTATTACATCATGTTTTTTTTCTATCAACACATATATATCTACAATTTTTGTTGTGATAGTTGAAATGATATAATTGAAAAGAAAATTAATTTAGTATTCATTAATATAAAATAAAATTCTATTCTCTTGTTTATTATGGTTGAGATGTTTTGAAATTATGATTAGGAATTTGTCTAAAAATTTTGGCACATAATTTTTATACATATTAAAATGATATTTATTTGTCTAATATTGTTTGGGAGTTTCTTAAAATGCTTTTAGTTAAAAGTTGGAAATGATCATTTGTTTCTATTGTGGGATTATGCCAATATATATAATAAATTTACCAACTTTACATTATTTTAAACTAAAAAAACGCATTTGTATCATTAAAAAAAACTTATGCATTTGTACTATTTATAGAAACAAGCATACCTATTTCAACTTTTGGGTGTGGATATAGATTCTAGAATTTTAAATTATTTTATTAATGAACGCACAAGATTAAATGTAATCCAAATATTCGTAGTCATATAACCTCATTGATGGTTGTGATTTCAATTTAATCCCATTATTCCTAGTCGTATAACGTCATTGATGGTTGTGATTTCAGGGAGATTTGTTGAAGAGTTGTGTCTGGTGGGTTACAATTTTTTTAATAAATATTTATTTGACAAGGCCATGTGTTAGATTTATCGGGCATGCCTCCTTTATCACTAATTTTAGCCACGGTGGGAAATCAAAGCACTCGGGGGTATGTATGGGGCCATGAAACGACAATAGCTGTCTGAATTACGACTTTGTAACAATCAATGATTTAATATATTACCCACTTCATTCTTAAATAGTAGAATTAGATGCACATTTTAAAATAATGATATAAGAAATAAGAGAATATTAAATATTTTGATAAAATGAAAAATAAAATTAAATACTTATAAAATGATTTGTGATTTTATATTATTTGTAATTATTATTTTTTTTAGTTTTTAAAAATCAATTTTTAGGGTATAATATTATTCATAAGTTTTATCATATTAATATTAAGGTTTATAATATGAATCTCTTGAGTTTATAATTATGGTAAGCCATACATCACCAAGGTTTATTATCACATTGCGTCAAAGATTGTCCTAATATTATATAAATATTTATCTCAGTGTTTATATACCTAGGGTTTATAAATTGATGCCTTGGGTTTATAATTCTTTGGGTTTTTAGTAATAATCTCTTGGGTTTATTATTCCCTTCTCTTTATAATATTAATCCATTGGGCTTGTTAATCTAAGGGTTCATTTTTGAAAGATGTACTATTATTCATAAGGTTTATAATATAAACCCTAGTCTATAATATTATTCATAGGACTTAGTATTAATCCCTTAGGTTTATAATATTTATATTAGGGTTTATATACCTTGGGTTTATAATATTCATATTGGGTATTTTACCTTCGTTACAAATTTAAACATCTCTTATTCAACGACTATACGTCAAACAAATGCCTCGTTAGCTCACAGTCTATTTGGTATCAATGATGGTGGATATTCGATGTACAGGTCTGGCGATTTCCTAGTTGTCGAATATTTGACAAAATCCCACAGATGATATCTATGTCTCAAGTTCATCAGATAGTAGAAGAACTGGAGTAATATAACTAAGAAAATGATGTCGGACTTTGGCCCCATTTGTACTAGTGAGGAGTGGATGTGACATGAAGAATTCACTCAATAAACCTCTAACATATCACATGCTTTCGTGGCATACTAAAAAATATCATTAATTTGACTACATATTGGAAAATACCTCTAAAAATCACATTATTTAACCCCCTACCAAAGTGAACCCAATAAACCTTCTAAATTTAAAAAAAAACCCTACTTTTACTAGATATTATAGGTATCCATTTTTCATTAACATTTTTTATACCCCGTTATATTTTTTCATTAACATTGAGCTCCACTTTTTTATACCTGCCAACACAACAACCCATTACCCCCTATTATGTGCTCAATATATTATGTCATTTTTTCCTCAATTTCTATCCCCCAATATGAACACACATGGTATGGTATTTCTCCCCTAGTGAAGCCCCCTCAAGATGTGAGAACTTGGTGACCCAATGGGTAGAGGTCGCTAGAGGGGATGGAGACATTATTGGAGACATGGGCTAGTGGAAAACATGATGAGAATATACAAATGGTTGTTGACTTGGGAAAGAGGGGCTTCAGGCGATGAGTGATCATGTTGTGGGTGTGGACAAGGAGCGTTCATGTGGAGGTATTTTTTCTTGAGAGATTTCATACATGTTGAGATGCCTAGGGGGATGAAAGATGAAACTTGGCTAGGAGAATTACAATTCATTTTGGGCTTGCTTGCGATGATATATTCCACTTTGGATATGTATTGATAGTGTATGGAGAGAGATCTTGAGATCAGATATTTGTATATATTCAATGGGGAAGTTGGGAAAATTTGATTACATCTATCATGAGGTCTTGTAGAGGAGACACTTGAGAAGTAGTTTGGTTGAGAATTGAGGACTTAGCCATCACAACAAGGATTAGAGGGTGGTATTGTTCAAGAGTATGATCATTCGATTCCATGAGATAGAGATATAGAGATAATAAAGAGAGGGTTTGGAGATATATCGATAGATGAAAAGAATGGGTAAGCCCTAGTTTAAGTGACTAGTGGATGTTCACCAACATTTAGTATGGGACATTAGAGGATGCAAGTGTTCTTGAGAAAGCTTGGAGATATGGATGACCATATGGTTGTGGCGACAACAATTGGTGTTGATGGAAATTTTGGAATGAATGTACTTTCCCAATGAGGAGGCTATGGAGATATTACGAGGCTCTTTTTACATGAAGGTTCTCTCTTGAGGAAGAGGACATAGAGATTTAATGACACTTTTGGCATGGAGGTCTTCAATAATTCAATGAGATGAAGATGGAGTGAGGAAGATCTTTCTCTCATCAAAACCTTACACAGATAGTTTTCATGTGTGAGAGAGCATTATGTTTTTCATCTGAATATATGGATGAAGAGTGGAGAGACTTTCTCGAGCTTGTTCATGGAATATACACCAGAAAAGCTTAGAGGCAAACTAAGAATTGTCGATGATGTAGTTGTGGCCATGAAGGTGACATCAGATGATTGCATGTTATATTATGTGAGATTGTGTAGATGGAAGCCATGAAAGTTTTGGATCTCTTCAGGAGACCTAAACATGGATTATATAATGGAGTTATTAAACAGAATTTGTTTCGAAGAGGATTTGTAGGATAGTAGGGCTAGGATGCCTTGCTCTAAAATGATGTCCACGGGGACATAGTTTTAGACTTATTTGGGACTATTCATGACAATCCAAAGGAACAATACCTTCCAAGGGACTTCTTGATGGTGTTTGGATAGTGATGACAAAAGCTAAGGTTGAGAAATGCGATGACAGTGTGACAATAAATGACTAAGGATGACATGGGGATGTGCATTCTCATGAGTTGGACATGATGGTTGGAATGATCTGCTAATCAGCTCAAAACATGAGAGGTAACAATGTGTCTATACATGCCAGATTTGGTTGGAGTATAGGAGCAAGGATTGTGACAACTCTTCACTTAGATTTTCATGTGATGTTGTAGTAGTGTGAGTATTTGTTGTAGCAATGTCGGCATTGAATGTAGTAGGAAGTGATGTTAGTATGATCACATTTGTAGCATGAGACATTATGGAGAAAGTTAGGAGGAAGATGTTCGAGGTCATATTGCTAGTTTGGGAAGTTGGCCATATGGATGGTTGTGACATGTTGTGATTGATCAAGTTTATGAAATCAAAATTTGGAGTTTCCTATGTTGGATGAAGGCATTGGATTGGGAAGTTTTTGGAGACTTAGTGATGGCTTTCCATGGAGACTTTGATTGGTGAATTGTCGGTTCAAGCTTGTAGAGTGGAGGATTTCCAAGGATGAAAACGATTATGAGTGGAGTATGAAAGTCCCTCAAATATATAGTCACATCTAGCACATGAGAATTCCCAGGCATACCAGAGAGGATTTGGGTTTCATGCAGATTGTGATGAAATATAAAATTTTATGGGTATGCCTCGGAAATCAATAAGGTCCTTGCATGAGACAACATGAAACTGAACACCAATAATTTGGGGTTCCAATATCATGAAATGGGTGGGTGGTGTGATGAGGTGTGAATAACCCATGGGATAGCCTTGTAGAAGAGTTTAAGATGGTTATATAAGATGAGTGTGCATGTTTTTGCATAACAAATGAGTAAAATGTGTTTGTTTGGTGCATGAAATCATCATTAGAATGACGATATAACATGCATGGAATGAATAATGAGTTGAACAATTCAACCAAACCTGCAATCACTAATATTTAACAAGTAAGTCGGTTGGCTGAAATGACACCATGGATGCCAAGGGTGAGATGGATCATCAGTAGAAGTTGGAAAATTGACTAAGTGAAAGGTAGTGACACATTTTTGTTGGTGAGGCCCACAAAAAATGATATATATGTACCCAGGAGGAGCTCGAATAGATAAAATAGTTCATTGGAACGAGTAGCAAGACATTCAAGAGGAGATAATGTTTGATTGGGTGAATCAAACAAGGCTACATGATGAGTTACACAGAGGAAACGAATTTCATTGCACCCTTCCAAAAATTCGGACATGTGAGCCAAATTGTTCACGACTTATTCATTCAATGTTCCTCTCCACATACACGATAGGCTATTGGGTGCGAGCCGAATTTTTGCATTCAAATAACTTCCCTGAAATTTTGGTTTTCTCTAGACCTGCGATGTAATGGCCCAAATTTTGATGCTCGGTTGTGCAAATTGAAGTTTGTTGTTTGGGAAAATTTTTTGTTTTTTATTTGGAAGGAAATTTGAGGTTAAGATAGAACCAAATTTGGGATTTCCACAATCCCGAATTTTGGTGTGTGAGAATTTTGGAGTTATGAAATTTGAGGTTCGGGTGAGTTGAGTTTTGGAGTTTAGGGAGGTTGAGTGTTGAGGTTTCTTGTGGGGGGGATTTTGGAGTTCAAGGACTAAAATTTGATGTTCAACAAACATTTTGAGTTCTATTGTAAATTTTGGGTTCAACATAAGTCACGGTGTTTTGTCTAGGGAAGGTATTTGTTTTATGGTTTGTCACAAATTGTTGTTGAAGTAGGCGAGTGGGCTATGCTTGTAATATTTTTCATTATTATACATATTTTGGGTATTAGGTTAATGAACCTCCCACACCATATTGTGTTTTATTTTAATGCATTACATGATATGAGATGATTGCAATTGTATATGTGATGTTTTAAGTAATAAAGTAATTGTTTGAAAACACTTGACTAATAGAAGAGTAGGTTTAGTCCAAGTATAAGAAAGCCCAAGTTGAGAAATTCATTGGTAAGATAAAATGTTTGTGTCACATGTCTAAATATCCATGGTTGGCCTTTAGTTATGTGGGCTCTCTAAGGTTGTGAAAATTATGATTCGTTAAGTGAATTAAATTGGGTCTTAGCTTACATTTAGGTAATTATAAGGAAAATTAAAGATGAATATAGATAATTAAATATTATATAATCCACACATATTATATCACTAAATATGATTTGACACATGTAGCATGGTGGCCACCTACATGAGATATTAAAGTATTTTTTTTTTTTTGTAAGCTTTAAATATTCTATTGATCAATTGAAAATGAAATACGTCATATCTAATCGTGACCATTTTTATGAAAAATGTGCCATATATTGATATGAATATAGTTAATGTGTATGAAACTAAGAATAGAAAAGGAGATATAGAAAAATATAGTTACAAAAGTGGCCTTTATTTCCTTTATTTTCCAAAACATTGACCTAACCTTTTGAAGGTGGGTTTATGAAAGTGATCTGAAAATTATCATTGTGCATTGAAGGAGAATCATGACATATTTGGAAGAGGTCGAAGCATGACCTCACTTCAGTGCACCTGAATAAACATTATTATTCACTATCTCTATGCTTGTTGAAGGAGCATGGCTGACAATAGGATGCTTAGGAGACTTTTGAGGAGATCAAGTTTGAAATTTTTTCACTTAATTCATTTCATCATCAGATCCTTTGTCACCCTTTCTGGAGTAGAGGAAACTTCACCCTCTATAAGAGGCAAGTTATAAGGCTTCCAACTTTTAGTTATGGAATTTCAAATGTTCCGTTTCTAGTGAGATTTGAATATAGTGGAAGAGTTTTGTAAATGCTTTGTTTGATGGCAGGATTGGTATCGAAAAGTAATATTCTCATATTTTAGAGCCTGGGTCTAATGGAAAACATATATTGTTAAATTGATTTGGTTTTGAAGTGCTTTACTGATATTTATTTCAACACATATCCTGCAATATGTATAAACTCCAATTTACCCACGAGAAGCACCAGTTTCAAAAAAACAACCTACAAATTTTCCAATGCCCTACAAGATTGAGTAGTGCCATAAGTGAGCATAAGGATTAGCAAGTCAGACCCATATTGGCATCTTGATAATGAATGTTGTAGAGGGGTCAAAATTTGGAAACCAAGGAGTTAGGAAATATCCAATACTGCCCCAGAATAGAAACCATAGATAAAACTTTTTTATTGTCTCCCACTTAGGAAAAAACACAATGAAAACACATTTGGAGTAGAAAATAACTTGCAATTCTTTTTCCATGAATAATTGATCCATTTGTAAACATTGACTGCGTAAGGCCATAAACCATTGAAATGTCATATTAGGGATAAATTCGCATAGAGATGATGGAGTTTGTTAAGACTAGGGTAAGAATGTTCTAAGGAGGAAACTTCCTCAGATTTTTTAACTAGAAAAGGCCAAGGAGATGCCTAGGATTTAGATTCCTTTAGGGAGGGCTGAGCATGGACATCATCTTTATAAGAAAAATCTTGAAAAGATTAATACTTTCCCATAGAATTCCCTTTTAATGAAGGGCCATACAAAAAATGGAATATTTACAAATATTGTAGACTAAAAGAGGATAAAAATCATTCAGTTTCTTACATTAAAAAAGTATGTGTTTCATGGAAGAGGGAATGCCTGTCCAGATCTCTAGGGAAGATTTGAGGTCCCATAAAAAATGTTTGGAGTAGACCCAAGGAGTAACAAATTCCCAGAGAGAATCTTAACAAGGATCTGAAAATAAATTTGAGGAATTAGAGGTTGAGGATATAGAACTTATAAATAATAGGGTAGTGGGTTGCTAACATGATCGCCATGACAACCTTAGATGCCCTATAAAATGATTGATGAAGGAGAAACATATGATAAAGTGGAAGAACCACCACCTACTTCCCTACCATTTCCCTGACTTTCATTGTTTCCTCCACTATTACCTTGAATGAAGGCTTCATCAAGCCTTTTAATATCTAAAGTCTTTGTTTTTCTACCATTCTCATCATCGACAATGTAGTCGATAACATCTCCCTTGGATACAAATCAAAACACAATGTAATGAGTTGAAGTTTGATGTACAAACAAGGCCTCAATACAATCCTCTGGGGTTATGAAACCATAACCATCCAAGTTATCAAAGCATAATTATTTCTTCATAGTGGATAATATTAGAAAATAAATATTAATTATGTTACTAATTTGATTTTAATTATTATTTTTTTAATTATTTAAAATATTTTTAATCAAGTTTCCAAAGTATTTTAATTGATTTAAGGTGAGCTAAAATTGAGAATAAAACTTTAATATGTATCGAGTTTGGATTAAGCTAAAAACTCTAACCGTATTAAATTTGTCGCTAAATTTAAGTTAAATTTATTTTTCTAAATAGACTCTCTACACACAACTCCAAATTGTGTTCCAAATTTCATTTTAAAAGCTGTGTTAAAGAAACACGTGTACATTACTAACCTTTAAACATTCATAGTCATGTTAATGAGTGTTGAGCCTAGGTGGGGAGGTTACCATTAAACGCTCCTAACCACCTAGGATACACTCAATCGACACATACTTTACTAACCTATTTAGGAATATTAAAGTGAGATTATCATGAGCTTGTCATACTATGGTCTTGAACTTATGACCTAATTTCAAACCCCCACATATTTTACTAATCTATTTAGGAATTTTAAAGTGGGATTCTCATTAGCTTGTTGAGCTATTTTTAGCTTCTTCCATAAATATTAGTTGCTAATTATATGCATGATGGGATGATAGTGAAAGAAAAAAGCATGGAAAATTATATTTCAATTTAGTTGAATGTTCCTTATTTTCAATTAAAAAAAAAAAGATATTTGATTTTTCTACTTTCCTTTTTTTAATGACAACGCTAACATTGTTTTTATAATGAATATGTTAAAAGATAATAATGATTGTTGTAATAATATATTCATTATTATCATGTTTCCTTTTACAATTATATTTTACATATTATTATAATAAGCTAAAAAAATGTTCCAAGAACTAAAATTTTGAAATTTTTTTCATCCTTGTTTTATTAAAATGTTATTAAAAAATATTATAAAAAACAATGTTAAATATTTTTTTTAAATTTTACCTAATTAAAGTTATCACAAAGATGACATAGGTGGAATCCATTTTAATTATGATTTAATACTAATAAGTTTAATTTATTAAATTAAAAGTTTAAATTTATTTTTAATATTTTATTTTAAAAATAAAAGAAAGAAACATTTTATCTTATTTCTAAATTATTTTATTTTAGTTTAATATTGAATTTTTAAAATAATATTAAGGTTCTGTAATATTTATTGGAGATTAAAATTTAAAAAATTAAATAATTTCAAAAGTTGAATAACATCTATTTAATAAATCATAAAATTAATATCTATCTTTAAAATCATAATATTACTAATTGTATTCCATGATCCAAATTGCTTCTTGTCTTTACCCAAAAAAAAATAAAAAATCGATTGAAATAATAACTAAACAAAAATTAAACTCCAAGATTAAAAAAATGTATCAAAATAAACATCACATCACACCTCTATCAAGATGCCAAAAGGTGATTCCTCCCTAGGTCCTGAAGGATCACTTGCAAAAGCAATGAGCTACGTGTATTCATCTTTGATCTTATCCACTAAAGATTTGATGTTGATATTAAATCTTTTTATGAATTTTCTTTTTCTCATAATTTTTAGTATAAAAAATATTCACTTTTAAATATAGGAGTCGTCTATGTGACGGAGGAGTGCCGGACGGTCAAAATTGGCCGAATCAGACTGAGGTAAAAAATACTGCGAAACGGTGTTTGAATCTTCGGATTTTGACATTGGAAATGGATTCGGCACCATCAAAAACACATGGGACACCCAAAATATTAAACTTTGATAGTTTTAACATGGATTTAAGAAAAATTCCTACTTAGGATTTTCTGAAAATCTTATCGGAATTTTCATGATTTTTCAGGGCGATTCCTACGGCTAGTTAGACTACGGTTTAAATATATCTTTAACCTTATCCATTAAACCAAGAAAAAGCTAACGATTCCTACCTGAAAAATAGTTGCCACGTGTAATCGTGAAACTGACCCGAAATAAACACAACTCCCATTGATCAAGAAAGCTGCTGCAGATTTTTATTTAAAATTGTGACCCATGAAATGTGATAGTGAACTGTGATTATAGCAGTTCTTAATCAATTTTGGAAAAAATGATTGAAGATGTGTTTGGAAAAGTTCCAAAGCTTGAAAAGATTTATACCACTACTTTCAGGATGTGGATGTATCGTTGCAATAATGTTTGATGATATAGGACTTAGAAGGGAAGGGGCAATCAGATGCCTAGCCCATTAAGTGCACAATCAAATGCCTAGCTCACTGAAATAGTGTTACATTCGCTTCTTTAAGCAGTTTCTTGTCTTGTCGAGTTAAGAGATTCTTTTTACAACTTAATATGAGGTAATGTGTAAGTTTATTAATATGAGGGAATGTGTAAGTGTATTAGTAAAATGTTTAATCTTATAGTTTTCAAAAATATTTTAAGATGAAATTTAAATAAATTATTTGAAAATTTATATTAATTAATTTATATCGATGTCAATTTCATATATCTTTATTTATAGAAAATAATTATTAAAACAAAATGTTTTAATGATATATATCTAGCAAGATTTTCAATGTGGATTATTAATCAAATATTTTAATCCTAAATAGTGTTATGTAAAATATTTTAATATCAGCTGTGTATATATTATGTTTCAATTAAAAAATATATATTTTATCTTTATAGTTAAAACTTTTTTACAAAACTCCAACCATAGCCAGTCAGATTTCAGCAAGATGTGCTACTTCTACAAGGATTTTGAGGGGGTTGTTGTTGGCCACTGCCTTACTCATTCTTTTACCCTTTCTATGAATTGTTTGAGATTTTATTTCATTTTCTACTGGAAGCCCATGCTCATCTCTAAAAGACCCTTCTTCTTGCTCATGAATAACTAAAATTGGATCCTTCAGTTTGGGATTTAGTTTAGCTTTCAACCCTACCCTCAGTTTGTTTGTAGGCCTTGTTCATGACCTCCTAGAGTATCATGTTGCATGGTGAATTTGTCCAAGATCTTCACCCTTCTTTACAAATTTTCCAATTGTTTCATCTTTGACGTTCTCTTGTACTATGTTTTCTGCCCTCTACTCCTCCTGGTATCTAGCCAAGGGATATTCCTCATGTTAGTGTTGTATGTGGCTTTTGAGGCAGCTTGATGGCTTCTCTCGACCTCTGTAGGTGGAGTCCTTTCCTTCTTCTTTTTTCTAAGAAGCGGTTGTCTCGTTACCCTCTTCCTCAACAATTGTGCTTGCTTCTTTAATGCATGCAGGTATAGGATTTGAATGAGGCCATGGAGGTAGACATCATAGGGATATAAAATCTTCCTTTTTCTTGCACAAACCACCATTTTTGTTAAGATTTGATGCAGGAAATAAGGGAAATTCATCCTATTGAACCCAGCCATGTGTACTAGAAATCTCATGTGATACAAAATACCTTAGAGAAATGGTCATAACATGTCAGATAAAGTTGATTTTGTCGCATTGGTTTATCCCACACTGGTTTTAAAATTCTAGAGTGGACCCCAACACTCCAACAAGGGTCATGAAAATAGTCTTTTAGGAAAAAATTGAGGTTTACCCGTTGTATTAGCTTTCTTTTGAACCACTTCTCTCCCTCAGCTGGTGTGTTCGTTGCTTCTGCAATGCTTTCCTCTGTTACAGGAAACAATATCCCCTCAACCTTAACATTGTTACCATCAAAAGTATCAACAAAATGAGAAGAGAGTTTCATTTTATGCCTGGTTAAAAGCTTAATGATGGGAAACCAGCCTGCTTTCCTAAAAAATGGGAATTCATCAGCACCATAATCTCAAATTCACGAGCTCCATCCGGCTCATGACAATATAAGTGCCCACTCTTGCCCATCTATCACGAAATCATGAGGAGTTATCAGAAATATAGTTAAACTAAAATACATTAGACTCATATAGCTCTGGAGCTGCTTAATGGTCAAAATATCAGGATTGTGTTACCTTATCACTAACAATATATGACAATAGGTCAGATTTAATAGGTCAAAGTTAACAAGTGTCATATTTTTCTGGCAAGAAGTCTGATTTTTAAGCACACCATTTCATGTCTAACAAAAAATTTATTATTTTAGACAAATATTTTTATATATTTTTATTTATAATATGTAATAACTGTATGATTAAAAAATTATCGAATGCAACAATATAGTCATAATGTGCATGAACTCTGCCCAATGATGTTACATTCCAAACAACCAAACTAAAACAACTAAACACCTAACAGTATTGATTTGTGCGAAGATTGTGTAGGCCACTCTACTCAATAATGTAAAGAAATAAAAGGAAACAATGAAGTAGAGGCTGAATTGATGTGATAATAGGAGATTAACAGTCTGCAGACATACTTTATGTCAAATTCATAAATGAAAATCATATATGTTCTAGCAAGAATCAAATGTGTGTATATATATATATATTTGGCTTATGCGAATGTCACGTTATCTTGCAATTGGATTGTGTGCAAGATTTGATGCTTATCTAATTTATATCAAATTGTAAAGAAAAATCATTGAAATGAGGCTTGTGATCCAAGAAAATTATCTATAAAATTACATGAGTGATATTAAATAATATTGCATTCATTAAAATTTAAGATTGCTCAACATTTTGGAATCATGAATTAAAGTTCAAGATTATTAAACTATTATGCTCAACTTACATGTTCAAGAAATTATGTTTTGTAATTATGGCATTGCTTTAAATTTTATTTCAATTTTTTCCTTCGCATTTTTCTCATCATATTCTATTATTTGGCACAATTGTTGAACTTAGAAAGTAATTATTTCCCCTTGCTTCACTTTCTAGATTCTCATCTCAGTCATATGGTTTGTAAAAATATGACCCTACACTAAAGTTTCGAGGCCATCAAGCCATACATTATTTAAACTTGTGAGTAAGCTTGGATTTTGATGCTTTGTTTTTCCTTTTTTTCATTTGGAGGTGCATTTGGAATTTGTTATCAAATTGGACATGTAAGAAGTTATAAAGGGTTGGACAACTAACATTATAGTTAAGAGACCCCCTTCTAACAACTTTTGGGGGCATTAGCAGGGCCCCTCATAATGGATTTTAGGGGTGTTAGGATCCCCTCTCATAGCAACTTATGAGGGGGGTTTAGAACCCCCTTTATAGTATTTTTTAATGGTAGTTACAAACCCCCCTTGTAACTTCCTCAAATGACAAGTTTAGGTCTACATTGTATAACACAATATATAAGATTACTACAAAAGTGATAACCAAAAAGATGAAAACTCTAATGGAGAAGCTCATTTCAAAGGACCGAGGAGGCTTTGTGGCTAGCTAGCAAATTTTTGATGGCATAATCATAGGCTACAGTAGATCATCCAGTCCCTTATCAAGGAGAGGAATGCTTATTAAGTGTGACATGTTGAAGGCCTAAAATAGAGTGAACTAGGAATTTCTCAAGCAAGTGTTGGCTGATTGGGTTTGGTGAACCTACGTCTAAATGGATAAAAATATGTGTAGTATCACATTCTTATCCCCAACTTGAGAAATTAGACAATATACCTGGATGTCACCCTACCTCTTCATCATCATGGTTGAGGGGCTTGTAAGGTTCATAAATGCAATGATGGAGAAAGGGAAATCAAAGGACTGAAATCAAATTCAACCATACCATGAACCTCCCACTGGAAATCTATTGATAGTAACCTAATTGCAGTAAAGGAAAACATCAAAGGAGAAAATTCATTCAATAGATTCATTAATCTGTTTCTATAGGCTTTGGGAGGTATGATACACGAAGAAAAACACACTAATTTTATTTAATACCAACCACACAATTCAAGCACACATAAGAAAAATTTTATACTTCTAGAGGTTATCACTAGCAAGTTCTGCTTATGGCTAACCTTTTATTAGGAACTTATCAATGTTGGGCCTTCAAACTCATACCTTTAACCCACTACTAAAAAAAAATGACTTTTATGGGGGCGTCGTTATCCACCTCCAAAAGTGGAATTGGGTGGTGGGGGATTAGCAGGCTCTTAACTACGAGGGGGCCTGCAGTTCACAACTAAGATACTAATATCATTTGGAATGATTTTACATTTCTCAAAAACCTCATCCAGAGCTCCAAACATCACCATCCCTGCTTATGCATGAGCTTCTTTCATGGTGAGACAAGGTGGGTAAGGCATAATGGCTCCTCAGAAACCCCAAGCTTCCCTGACTTCGCTAGAATTTTCTTTTGAAACCCCAATATTCTATCATCAAAGAGGATAGTTTTCTTAGGGTGTGCCATGACATACTCTTTGGTAACTCCAAATTCCTCAAAGGGCTTATAACATGCAGAATATACCAAATATATGGGCCTTACACTGAAGACACAGTAAAGAAGAAGAAGGGAACCTATGAGAGAAGATAAGGAAAGAATACTAATTAATTCAAGTGTGGGTTGTTTCGATAATATCCATAATTCGTACTTTCTTAAATTTTTTACTTTTGCGTTGAATATTAACAATAGATCATGATAATAAATAGAGAGAATTTTTGATAAGGTAATGATACCCTAACTTGACATGGCTTAGATTTACAAAATGTAAGAAGTCAGACAATATCCTACAAATAGACTCCATGCACCTATAGGGCATGATACTTTATAAAATTTGTGGTCCTAGATGGATTGAAGTAGCTGAAAATGGTGAAATATTTGGAGTAGGAGGAATCAAAACAGAACTTATAAATTCACGAAAACCCTATATGCAGCATTTGCAGATTCAAGGTAGACCATTAAACACACGAAAAATTCAATAAAAATGAATCTACTGATCAATACACAATGTCCTTCATTTCATATTTATAGTATGATCTGCCTAAAACCTACAAATTACAAATTCCTCTGTTGTCAAAGGTTCAATGTCCATAGCTTTTGAAACCTGAGCAGTAACTTTGTGATCCACTTCCATGAATTACAGTTGAAGCTTATATAGGGTAGCTATGGCTGATAGTATAGATATGAAACTTGTATGATTGATTCAAGGGTAGCTAACAGTGATGGTCAAGGGGAAAATCGGAACAACGCTTTCAATATCCATCCCAAGAAAACCCCACTAAAGAGATTTCTTGAGTTATTAGAATCATCGATGGTGAAGGCGAAAAGCAAAAGGATGCTTGAAATTTTGAGGCCAAGAAAATGATATTGCATATTTTTAGTGAGCAACAGAGGCAAAGGGGAAATGAACCAATAAGCAGTGGAAACAACATGTGAAATTGCGGTAGGGATACATTAGCATGCTTAATATGGCAATGGATAATCTTCTTCATTGATTCTACATACAAAGGCAAAAATGGCATGAGCGTTGAGGGGAGTGCATAGATAAAGAGAAAAAATGTATGACAAATAAATGTTATATAAACCAACACAACTGACAATAGTAAGCATAACATACCTTAAGACATACTATTGTTTGTTTCACTACTAGTATATAATGTGTATTAGTCGCTGACCTTGTCTTTTTGGTTAAAATTGCAACTCTCTCAAAGATACAATTCCAAACATAAAAATTCTATGAATTGCAATCTACCATACCATATGCACTTAAATCCCCTTGGTGAGGCAGTGACAAACAACATCGGGAGTTGGGAACAAAAAGGAATTAACATGGACAACGATAAGAAATTGTCCCATATATATATATATATATATATAATGATCATTGACCAACCCACTTATAGATAGCGATAGAGCCTACATGCCTTGCATGTGCATTTCCATCATGATATAGTATGATTTATTTCACTTTTTACCTTCTCAAATTTTCCCTTTTTACTCAATAGTTTTTACCTTTTCCATACCTCTTGATTGTATTTTCTAGAAAATGATCTCTAGTGCTCTTGTAGATGCTAGAAAATGATTTTCCAGCACATATAGGAGTACTGGAAATAATTTTCCAGTACATAATATCACTTTAATTTAAAAGGAAATTCAAAGGTACCGAATACTTCCTTAATGTAAGGATGTAGCATCACAATATTTTTGTTTGTTGCTGATCATACTTTTATCATGTTTGCAATGCATTTTTCTTATTTATGTCATCTTTGTGTCTTTTCAAATATTTTTAGTGATATCTTTGTGACATTATTTTATTTATTAAAATATCACTACCATCAATTTAAAATGTTTTGCATCTCTTGTACATTGTGATAGAATCAAATTAGAGTCCCAAATAGGTCAAAAAACTACACTTTATTGTGTGTTTGTCCTATACATGAAGTGCATACATAACCTATATGTGCATTGAATAATCTGCATTATATGAACCTATTAACTAACATTTCATGCTCCACGCATAGTATTTAGTATTTGAAAAATTCATTTACTAAGAAAGAAGTTAGGCCCACATTGATATTAATGCAACTTTTGAGATTAATGTAGCTTCAGTTGATTTGATATTGAAATATTTAATTCCCAATCTCTATGCTTTCTTCAATTTCATGAAAAATACAATAGTAACAAACATTAAGATAAAGATGGTACTTCAACTTTAGAATGTATTTATTTAATAAGATTGATGGAATGTCGTTTTTTCCAAACAAATATCTCATATACATATACCATAAATCTCATAAAAAGAGTGAGAAAGGGAAATGGTGTATTATATATGGGGCACTTACTAAGCCAAAAAATTTCATGAGGCCATGATAGAATTTTTTCCATATCTGCTATGGATATAACTCAAAACTAACCTAACATGAAAGAAATTAAATCCTACATGAATCAGTGACCCCCACATATCAACAAGGTTGTAGAAAATCATTAATTAGTAGGATCTACTATAGAAAATCATCACCTTTAATGACATTAATTAGTAGGATCTACTATAGAAAAACATGAACTCTGTATTTTAGAACTCTGTATTTTAATAGAAAAAAATAATCGTTTGATTGATGTGTGCTATCATTTACATATGTTGATTTTGTCTCCATTCCAAATGCAAACAAAATTATAAGTTTTAAAATATAACATCAAATAAGTGATTTATAAATAGATATTCAAAATTTCAGCGGTGCTAAATTTTTATATTTAATACAACAAAAGGTTTGACAAAATTTCCTGGGTAGGCTTTTTTTTTTTGAAAGCTAAATTTTGAAATGTAAAATAGAGGTTGAAATTTTATTCCTAAATAATCTTTTCACACATTTACATTTATGATTATACCAAGATATCCTACTGGGTTAAACCTAGTAAGTGATACATTAAGTATATTATATGAAGTTCAATGCAGATGTATAAAATCTGGACATGGAGATTCTTAAAATAGAAGAGTAGCCCTCATGCATCGTATCTTGTCAAAAATGCAAGTTTATAATTTATATCATTGCAAATAAATTGGTTTTATATGTTCCATCTAATGATTTGAGCAAAAGTTAAATAACTGTGAACCTATAGAGTTCATGAGTAAGTGGATAAATATAGAGTTCATGAGTAAGTGGGAAATCATCACCTTTAATTATTTTAATTAGTAGGATATAATATAGAAAATCATCCTCCTTAGCATGAATTTTTTCCATATGTGATTCATGCAAACTCATTAGTAAGCGTTTTTCTTTATATTCAATCAGTTAATGTACATATTAATATAAATCACTCTAGCCTTACCTAATTTCAAAACTTCCATTTCAAATAAAAATTGCACTAAATAATTTTGAAATTATTGCTTCCAATAGGTGTGGATTTGAGAGGGATGTATTTTGATATAATATAACAACACAATTGACAAACATTAACAAATCCAGGAACAATATTTATACAGACATAGTTCTAAATAAGCAGATTTCCATGAATTTTGAATTCATATGATTAAACAATTTTCCATGAATTTTTAATTCATATAATTAAAATACATCAACTATACTAGGAAGGCCTCTTTTTGGATTATAACACCCAGTTTTTTATTGGAATATTTCTTGAGATTAGGATGACTATGTAGGGATGGGTAGGCTAGTATTGCAGCCTATATACACTTCAGTACTCAATTTGTGTGGTAAGGAAATATGAGAGAAAAAAATTTAACATGAAAGTGTTCACATTGTATCAATCCCATATCTATTTGCATGTTCCAGGATGCTTATATGTCCATGTGTGTTATGTAGGGATAGGTATTCTAATATTGCAGCCTTGCCCAATGATATGTACAGTTTAATACTCAATTTGTGCGGTAAGGAAATATAACATAAAAAATGCAAGGAAATATGACATAAAACATGCAAGTGTTAACATTGTATCTTGAGTTTTACATCTCTAAATTCAAAGGAGGAACCCATAGATGAGAAGAAGCTTTGGTATAATAAATAGCACAATTACTACGAGACCTAAAAATGAAGCAAAGATAGCATGCAACCTTCCATCCCTAAATTCAAAGGACCATGTCAAGGGCCAAGCCAATGTCAGGGAGGTGTGACCTACAAAGTTTAAAGCTACATTTCAAAGAAAAGAGACATCACAGAAAGAGTTTTCTGTGGAATAGTTTAGTGTTTCCTTTATTATCACGTAACAAGTTTTCGTGGACTATTAATATCATATTGATATCATATGCATATTGTTGGTATTGATATGAATACAAAATTGATATCAATATGCTTAAAAACTCTCATGCTCTGCAATTTTTATACAAAGATTGGCAATGCTCTGCACTGTATTTTGTTATTTTGTGGCGAATTAAAAACTTCAATGATAAAATATAATGAAGAAGAAAGGTTTTGTACTATAGGGATAATAAAATCTATATTTTGTTATTTAATAGAGAATTTTAGACTTCAATTTTAAAATTCAATGAAGAATAAAGGTTTTTGTATAATGCAATTTCCATATGAATATAGAATACATTATGTGTTTTTGAAGAATTTAAGATTATGAAAATTTTAGGAATGAGAGCCATTGGAACTATGTTTCTAGTTATTGATGAGAAGTATGAAGCATAATTAGACTAAGGACCAATGAAGACCTTATGCATTATCTGCAACATATTAAGACATAGGTATAATTATATCTTTATGCACTAACTACACATCACAACACTAGTGCATGCTCTACTATCCATGCTACCTAGCCAATGTGTCAAACTCTACTATTCAAGTTCATATAATTATACTGTTGAATGTGTCATTATTTCCAGCTTCATAATATGTTTCCACATTTATTTGCAAACATTCAACCAACATGGCAAAGAAATGGAAGTCAAACATGGCTCTTGAGGTGCAAGACCCTAAAGAAAGTCATTTTTTCTAGTAAAGATTTAGTTTGGTCTGAAGTCTACAAAAAACACATGAATATTGATTGGGTTGCAAAATTCCCAAAAAATTAATTCACGATTTTATAAAATGATAAGAATCGAATCCAGATTCTCCATGTTGCTTTGTGCATCTAAATATAAAATTGCTGAGCGCAAGGGCTAGTGTTGCATTACTATATGAACTGTAAGTATTTCATAACTACATTTTTTTGATGTTGATATTAAATGTGCTTTATATTTATCAGATGTGGTGGAATTTCGTAATTAATTTTGTGGTTATCATTGCTCATATAGTCCAGCTGACAAGAGAGAATAATGGAAAAGAAAACCAACGCATTCATTTGTCAAAAAGAGGGGATGTCAATGCCATTTTATTGTAAATATTACGGTTCATGATCCCAACATAGCAGTAATAACATACAATTTGTATGATCATGAAGATGGGCAAGGATGGCCTTGTCATCAAAAACACAACACTTTAAGTGATGATGTTCCTCAGATGAAGCCAAGAGTTTCAAAGGACATGATTTCTTATTTAGAAACTTGTTATTTTCTTCAACTTCCAATTGACTATGTTTATAAAATACATATAAAGAAATATTTTGACATAGATGCTACAACTCGAGATGGAGATTTTTATTACGCAGAAAATATGTTGTAAACTTGTATAATTTTCTGATGAAATAAAGTTATCAATTGCATAGCAAAGACGAAATGAGTGTGAATATTTGGTATCAAAAAAACCAAAATGATTTCTTCTTCTACCCAAAGCCCAATGATGGAGAGATCGCTTTCATATCTGGAATATAAAAAAAATGAATGTCGGAAACTATAGTCAAGTTATCCCACAATAGCTTGATATCCATGGACTTGACTGCCAGTACAAAAAAATATGGGGTGAGTTTTTTTTCCAATGATTTCTTTTATAAAAACATTTTGGTTAAAATTAAATTCATTTCGTTTAATATGACAGTATCATCTATAAATTCTTGCGGTGTGTGATGAGCAACAAAGTGGGGTACTAGTTGCATGGGTGGTGATGTCATGTAATACATCACAAGATATAGAAATATGGTTGGAGTGCCTCATGCTTAGGTGTTTTCATCTTTGTCCTGATTTGAGGGTCAATGCCTTCATGGTTAATGATACTATGAATGAAATTAGTGCTTTGAGGTAATATTGATGTTTCTATTTTACATTTCGAGTTGCATTCATTCTAAAAATTTCTCACTTAAAATGAATTAAATGTTGGAGGAGAATCATAAATGTGAAGTTATCTTATGTATTTGGAACATAAGGAGGGGATGTATAAGGAATGTTAATCGGTTGGTTAATAGCTCAGAAAAAGAAAAAGAGATTTTCAATGATCTTGGCCATATCATGAAAGATTGTTCTAGTCATGAAGTGGATGATGCAGTCAATGCATTTATCACCAAATATGAAACTGAGTAGAAGTTTTTGGACTATTTCTACAAGGCTTGGGTTGTCGATGACAAGATTTGTAAGTTTGCATAATAACCCTTCTATCTTGTATGTTTTTTGTTTCATAAGGACAACTTATATTTACTAATTGAGTATTTCCATGCAAGGATGTGGGTTAAAGGCTGCAGAGTTTTTCCTCATGCAAACCAAGAGACATAATGTTGTGGAATCATACCACGGTTATTTGAAGACAAAATTTCTATGTGATAGACGAAAGAAATATTCTCATAGAATGGATTGGCTATTCTACACTCTCCTCAAAAATTTTGAGCCATGTTATCGATTCAAGACAATTTTGAAAAAAGAAGGATATTTAACAACCACAAGAAAGAGATGCATCTTGAATCATCAATGGAAAAGGCTAGAAAAATTCCATACAATGATTGCATGCCTCATGAGAGCATATCTAATGCTTATTGGGTGAGGATTCAAAGTAAACTCAATAAGGAGTATATTATCATTTGTCTTCGCAAAAATTTTCACTTGCGATTGCCCATGGTCTACTCAAGGAAAAATTTGCAAGCATGCCATAAAGGTAGATTGGTTGCATTCATCCTTAATGGATTTATACCCTTTATTGGATCTTCATACCACACCCAATACTTTGAATGCCCCTTCTGAGATAATTATAGAGGCACCAAACCTTCATGCAAATACTATCACAACCAATATTGAAGATGACAATGTTGAAGAACTTAATTTATTGAGAGTGGAGTTGTTTGGCTACCTAGAAATATTTCGGAATAGCCATCCTTCTACTATGAGCAAGAAAAAAAAATTGATTGATTTGGCTAAAAAATGTGTGGATGATGCTAATAATATTCATATTATGGATTATGACTTCACCCTCGATTTGGGTGCTTATGAGTTATCCTTGAAGAGGAAGAAGAGTTTCCTTAGTCCAAAAAAAAATACGAGAAGTGAAAGGAAGGACACCTTCGATATTGACATGAATGCCTCTGCATCCGAAGATGAACCATTTCAGTTTCAAAAAATCAACAAGCATGACCATCCTCGCTCCAAAAACACATACTCTAATGTTCCAAGTATGTTCTATAGGGAGATGATATCAGTATGTTTAGATCAAATTGGTGATTTTTCAAGTTTGTTTCTATGTTTAGATCCCTTTCTCGATTTTCCAAGTTTTTTCTGTGTATTTGATCTTTCCTATGCCTTTTAGATTAATGTTGTGTTGAATGTTTGTAAGGCTACAACATCTCATTAATGTGATTGTAGAGGAAGGACGTACACAGACCTACCATCAACCTGTTAATTAGATGAGTCAAGGTGCTTAAGAGAAGAATTCTAATTGATTTAATATGAATTCCAATGCATGTATTTCTTCACATGTTATTATTTTCTCTGACGAAAATTGTTTTGTTATCTTACATACACAATTGTTTCATAAATGGGTCCCCCTCGACCAAAACAAGATTGGGTCACTGACATCACAGAAATTGGTTAATTTTCATGTTTGTTGCACTGTATTTTCTCTTAAATTTTAGCACTGATTTTTTTTTTCATGTTGTTAATGTAGTGTGTGAATGTTTGTAGGCCTGCAACATCCCATTAATGTGATTTCATATTAAAGACACACACAGACCCACCATAACTATTTTTATCAGATGAGTCAAGGTGCTGAAGACAAGATTTCTAATTGATCTACTATGTATTCTGATGCAGGTATTAGTTCACATGTTATTATTTTCTCTGATGAAAATTGTGTTGTTATCATACAGAGACAGTTGGTTCATCAATGGGTCCCCTGTTGAACCTCAGAATTGTCCTTTCTTTGACATCCTTTCTCATCACTTTTCCTTACTTTTCCATAAATCCATAAACCCCAATTGATGATAAGTGACATATTTTGTCTCAGAGAATGCATTTGAATGATATCTATGTTATATTTTAGTGTTCTTGTTATTTTAATGGATTTTTGTAAATCAGCTACAAAATGCATCATATTCTGCAGCTAATTGTTGTTTCCGTAGCTACTTTAATTGTTTGATAGGTTTCGAGGAGCAAGTAAAGAAACAATTCCAATGGGCATCTTCAGAATGATCCATATATGGATTTCATCCTATCCACCTGGTTGAATTCAACAGAAAAAGGTGCCTATGATTGTGGTCAAAGTGCAGTCAAAGGACGTGATCCGAGAATGACGAACTCTCGATTTTCTCTGAAGTAGAAAATAGAGAGTTAAACATTTATATTTTGCCTCTATGTTTCAATTGTAATCGCCATCTGTAGGCGGAAATAGCTCCTAACAGTTACATTTTAATTTTGTTTAAATGCCAGTTGTTTGAAGACCGAAGAGAGTCTTAATTTTTGTAGAAAGCTATGTATTCTTTGATACTCTATCTTTTTCATAATACGAAGGTCGTGTTGATGGTTCTAGCTCTAGTTTCTTCTTAATGACTGTATATTCTACTAGGATCTCAATATATTCTGTCGCAGAGGGCCCTTGCATAGGAGGAGGTTTTTCATTATCCGTTTTAGTTTAATTTCATTAGAGTTGTTTTGTCAATTCACAAGAAGATTTAGATTGCATTGCAACTTTTATATTAAATTCATAGATTAAATTTATAAGTTCTTTGTTAGTACTAGTTTTAGAATGACTATATAATCTTTTTCTTACCAAGAACATCTCAAGAAAATAGATTCTTCTATTTTCCAAATTGGATTATGTTTGAGGCATTAGAACACACAATTCTTTAGTTTATTTACATGCTTTTACACTACTTTATGAGATTAAAACCTCAATTAGGTGTATAATTAGATTCTTGTAAATCATGCCAAGAAGATGACTCTGTCATACTTCCAAATTGGATGCTTGAGTATTTAACATATACAATAATTGATTTTTCCTTTACATGTCTTTACACTGCTTTCCTAGATTAGATTTTCAATTAAATGTATAATTAAATACTTGTAAATCATGTAAAGAGGGTGACTCATTCATACTTCCATATTGAATTATTGAGTAGTTAAAATGTATAATAATTGAGCTTTCGATTATATGCTTTCTAAATGATTTCTTAGATTAAAATTTAAAACTGAAGTGTAATCAATTACCTATAAACCATGTCAAGAGGGTGACTATGTCATAATTCCATATTGAATGATTGAGTAGTTGGTCACACAATAGTTGCTTTTCCTTTGAATCTACTTTCATTTAAATTAGCATTGTCATTTAAATTCTTAGTCATAAGATTCATATTTCAATGCATGGAGTAAAACTTAATGAATATAGATTAGAATTAACTTTAATTTCCAAAATCTCAAAGTCATTAGAATATATACTCTATTTTTAGATTAGATTCTAACCATTTAAATATTGATTCATTTTTATGCAAACTAGAATAGTTAAAGAACACTTCCTTTTCTTCCTTATTTAAAAATTATTTTTAACATTTAAACTTCATTATATTTACTTGATTTATTTCATAGTTCTCATTCCTTAAAATTAACCTTTAGACATAAAGAAAAAACACCCCCCAAAAACAAAATAAAAACATACAAAGCAAAGTAAGAAGAAGGTTAACTAAGCATATATATTGAACCCCACTTCATCATATTACTAAACTCGTTTGACGATTTATGTTAAGAAACTTAAGACATTAAATTGACCAAAAATTTTGGTGCCGTTGCCAGGAAAGTGTAATTAGGTAACCTCTTTTCTTACATATAAAAAAATGATATGCGTAGAGAAAGAGATTCTAGGGGTAGATTCATAGCTAGAGGCAGGAGTTTAATTCCAGCAACACCACTCACTCCACCTAGACCACATAGTGATACACTACCATATCAAAATCATATTCCGTACTTCACTAGACATAGGCTTCCTGAAGTCTTAAGGTCAAAAATCTAATCAAGATAATCTCCTACTTCATCCACTGAGGCAGTCTTAGCACAAGAAGATCCTAGTAGATCTCCAACAAAAGGAGTAACCTTTTTCACCTCTACAGGAGAACACATTCTAGTTGAAGAGTTAGAAATTCATAGCCGAGAATAAGAAGAAGAACCTTTCTTCAATATTCCATTAATAGAAAAACTAGAGGAAGATCAATTAACTTTACAATTAGAACCTTATATTAGCTTTGAGGAATCTATAATGGCAAGAGAAGGAGAAGGAGAATGAGAAATTCTTAATGGAGAAAATGTACTATTTGGAGGAGGAAGAAGTGGAGGAAGAGGTAGAGGGAACAGAGGAGGAAGATGTGGAGGATGAGGTAGAGGGAACAGAGGAGGAGGAGGAGGAGGTGAAGAAAACATAAGAAATAGGGAAAATGATAATTCTTTTGGATTTCCTATAATTGATGAGGATACAAATGCCACAATGAATAATATTTCACCTTCCATTCTTCCAAATTTCCATGGATTAAAGAGTGAATATCTTGAAACCTTTTTGTTTGAATTTGAAGTTTTGTGTAAATCTTATGATTACTTACAAGACTCTAAAAAGCTAAAACTATTTCCTGCAACACTAAAAGGAGCAGCTTTCAAATGTTTCATGGGTTTAGTTACACAGTCTACTAGGACATGGAATGATATGAAAAGATCATTTTTAGAAATATGTTTGGATTATTGCATGCATATTAATCACAAGGATGAAGTATTCAAGATGATGCAAAGAGAGGATGAGAATTTGGAGAATTTAATTGAAAGATTCAATTATAACCTAAAGAGAGCTAAAATGGAAAGCTTAGATCAAGACACTTTAAAAGATCTTTTGTTAAAATCCATTAGAGATGAGTGGATAGAGATTATCAACATTATGGGGAAGGGAGATATCTCTCAACTCACATTACCTTAAATTGTTGAATTATATATTCATCTCTCAAGGGGAAAATAAAAAACTGGGAAGAATCCAAGAGATCCTTCTCTTTCTAGAGTGAATAAATCTGCAACTGGAACAGTAAGTAGGACAAAAATTGGAAATATGCTTTATGAATTTAAAAAATATATTTTAGGGATTCTTAGTGAACAGATAGACACCCTTAAATTACAAAACAAGCAGAAAGATGAAACTGACACCTTAGCTATTTTCTGTCCTAAATGTAGAAAGAAGCATGTTTTAAGAGAATGTCCTCTTGATGCAAAATTCATAGAGACCTGTGTGATTTTATCATAAAATGATCAAAATAAGAGTTTTCGTTCAATTCTAGGTCTTAAGGTTGTTTTTCAAGAAGAAGCAACTTCAAATCCAGTAGAACCTCTTTTCTTTGTTTTTAGAAGAACATGGCAGGGGCCACAAACTCAAGGTTTTAACATCCAAATGTATACTCAACCTGCACCAAATAATTGGAATTCTTGGAAACAATATTGGTCCCAACCTCAACCTTGGGCACAAGGAATGAAAAATCCCTATGGTAGATATTCTCAATACTATCAATATCCTCCATCTTATCCAAACTATCCTCCCCAAAAATTCCTCCACAAAATCAACAACCTCAACTCCAAAATCAAAATCCACTACTTTCACTACCATTTCCACAAAGACCAAATCAACTACTTGCCCAACAATTGCCAAACCCCAATAATAAAAATCCTCAAAATGCTTACATTATAGAAATATAGAAATTCTCAACTTACATGATTACTCCACTAGATCTTAATGATGTTCAACTTAGATAGAGAGGAAAAAGTTTTATGTTGTTATTCAAGAAAAAGATAATTTCGAAGAAGTTTCTCTACATCCAAATACATTTTTTGAAGAGGGAACATCTCTTCAAAACCAGAGTTCTGAAAAGGAAAAACAAAAAGAACCAAAAAACTCAACTCCTATCATAGAGCAACCATCAATATCTATTTCTAACCCTCCTTTTCTTGAAATATTACAAGTTGATAGAGGGGTAGAAAAACATATAATGTTGCCCAATTATGATTTTCTAGATGAATTGAAAAATTTGTGTATCAAAATTCCTTTGCTACAATCCATTATAGAGATTCCAATTCTAGCCAAAACAATAAAAGAGTTGAGCATGAAGAAACTAGGAATAAAAACAAAAGAAATAAAAAGAATTCAACTAGTAGGAAAAATTACAGACTGGTGGGAAAAATTGCCATACAAAAATATTTAGATTTGGGAAGTGTAGTTTTAAAAACACATATAAATGGTATTTAAATTCCAAATACAATGATTGATTTAGGAGCAGTTATGAACATCATGAGCAAAAAAACCATGGAACAACTCAAACTTCCAACTCTTCGGTATACACTTATATTACTGCAATTAGTAGACAGATCAGTAATCAAGCCAGATGGTGTATTAGAAGAAATTTCAGTATCCTTAGACTCTTGGGAGTATCTAGTCTATTTTATGATTTTAACCCCCAAGAACAATCTAGGAGGACATCCACTAATATTAGGAAGACCTTGGTTGGCTATAGCTGATGGTTTCACTAGTTGTAGATCTGGGGACATGTATATCTCTGATGGTAATTCAACAGAGAAATTCACTTTATATCCTCTAGAAAAAACAATCACAAAATTAGAATATGAAGAATGGATTGATGATTGAAATAATATAGAACCCCTCTTTACTATTTCAAGTATTAGTGAAGATAGTCAAATATTAGATTCAATAGAAAATTTTGAAACACCTTCAGAATATGAACATGATAATTATCAAGAACAACGTAATATTGAATATTTTTCATCTAGGTGGATGTCTCTATACTCTATGTAATAGTTTGATAACGCTGCAGTTGAAATATTTCCAGGAAAATCTTTGAACATAAACAAAAACTTGGAAATATTACAATAGGAAAAGTTAATCAAAACATTACAACAAAATTCTTCTGCATATGCATGGGAATACAATGACATGAAAGGAATTAGTCCTAATACTTGTATACATCACATCTACATTGAGGAAAATTGTAAACCTATCAGATAACCTCAAAGAAGGATGAATACAAATCTTATGGAAATTGTGAAAGAAGAATTGCAAAAATTGTTGAATGTAAACTTCATTTACCCAATTTCAGATAGTCAGTGGGTTTATCCCTTAGTGATTGTACCTAATAAGAATGGTAAGTGGAGGGTATGCATTGACTATCGCAATTTGAATAAAGCTACGGTAAAAGATCATTTTCCTTTACCTTTTATAGATCAAGTATTAGATACATTATTAGAAAAGACCTATTTCTCATTCTTGGATGGTTCTAGTGGTTACAATCAAATTAAGGTAGCACCTGAAGACCAAGAGAAAACCACATTCACCTTTCTATGGGGAACCTATGCCTACCAAGTAATGCCTCTTAGTGTGTGCAATGCACCTGCAACATTCCAACGCGTAGTACTAGGAATTGTTTATGATCTAATACATGATTGTGTAGAAGTATATATGGATGATTTTACAGTTTACGGGAATTCATTTGAAGAATCTTTAGAAAATTTGGAAAAATTTCTTAAAAGACGTAAAGAAGAAAATTTTTCATTAAGTCATGAATTTTTTTTTATGATATTTACTGAAGGAATTTTTTTAGGACATCACATTTCGAGAGATGGAATTAAAAATTTAATTCATATAAAGCTAAAGTCATCTCCAAATTATCAATTTCAATTTGTCAAAAAGATGTTAGATGTTTTCTAGGGTTCATAGGGTATTATAGAAGATTTATAGAAAATTTCACTAAAATAGCATCCCCACTCTTCAAATTGCTTACCAAAGATTGTGAATTCAGTTGGAATCTTGATTGTCAATTGGCATTTGACACTTTAAAAACAAAAATTTCGGAAGCACCCATCTTAAGAGGTCCAAATTGGAAACTACCTTTTCACATTTCAATAGATTCTTGAGATACAACTTTGGGAGCTGTATTAGGACAAAAATATTTTATCCCCTATGCCATCTATTACACAAGAAAAAATTTGACTGTTGCTGAGTTAAATTACACTGTAACTAAAAAAGAATTCCTAGCTATTGTTCATGCTATCAATAAATTTAGACATTATATCATCGGCTATGAAACCTTTATTCATACATTTCACTCTGCAATTAGATATTTAATGAATAAATATATTACTACTTGCAGAATCACAATATGGTTATTTCTCATGCAAGAATTCAATATCACCATTCTAGACTGACCTGGAAAATAAAACACAATTGCTGATTTCTTGTCTAGAATTCAAAATGTCAAAAATGATACTCTATTAGAGGATAATTTTCCTGATGAATATCTTTTTGCAATAACTACTAAAACCCATGGAAAATTTTAGGGGCTAATATTCACAGGTGGGCTAATTTTCCATGCTTTTTCCAAAAACAAGATTCGCCAATTCCCATTTTTTTTAAAAATTGATTTGCCCAAATTTTATAGCATAAAAATATTTTACCCTAAAAATTGCCAAAAATTTATATATACCAATATAAAATGATTATAAAACTAAATATTTTACAAAAATAACATCAAAATTTTTAGAATTCACATATTGGGGACTACTAAGATTCGCAAAGTTTTTAAACTTTAAGATAAATGTCCATCCTTCAAATTTCCCCTGCTAAAACCCCTTGGTTTCCAGATATTGCTAATTACTTAGTCACAAGAATGTTACCTGTACACTTGTTTCCTAGAGAGAAAAGAAGAATTATTCAAAAAAGTTCACTTTACTCATGGATTAATGATGAATTGTACAAAACAGGTCCAGATCTCATCATCAGAAGGTGTTTTTGAGAAGATGAAATGCATGAGATTTTGAAGGCATTTCATGATGAACCCTGTGGTGGAAAATTTGCTGATAAGAGGACAACCTATAAAATCCTTCATTTAGGATATTTTTGGCCATCCATTTTTAAAGATACCAGAGAATATGTCAAAAGGTGTGACAACTGTCAAAGAATGGGGAAACTTGTTCCTACAGATGAAATGCCATTACAACCTCATGTACTCACCAAACCCTTTGAGAAATGGGCCCTAGATTTTGTTGGACCAATAAATCCACCATCTAATCAAAAGAAATATATTCTGATATGTACTGATTATGTCACTAAATGGGTAGAGGCGAAAGCACTTTATTTAGCTAATGAAAGTGTTGCAGTTAAATTTCTTTTTGAGGATATCTTCACTCATTTTGGTGTCCCATGAGAAATTGTGGCAGATCAGGGATCCCAATTTACATCCAAGTTGGTGGAGAAGCTTATGGAGAACTACAAGATCAATCATAGAAAATCCACTCCTTATCATCCACAATAAAATGGTCAATTGTAGTCTACCAATAAAGTGATCCAAGGAATTCTCACTAAGATTGTATATCTACACAGGAAGGATTGGGCAGATAGCTTTCTTGAAGCTTTATGGGCCTACTGGACCACATGGAGGAATACAACTAGACATACTCCCTATGAACTTTTTTATGGGAAGCAAGCCCTATTTCCTATATAATTTCATATCCAAACCTTCAAGATGGAAGTCAAATTGGGGCTTGAATTATCAGAAGCCCAGAAACATAAATTGGAGCAACTTAATTATTTTGATGAAATTAGAGAAGATTGAGTTCAAAGAACCAGTCTAGTTCAGTAACAAAGGTCCAAATGGCATGATAAATATATAAAGGAGAAAAAGTTTCAAGCGGTGGATTGGACATTTTTTTTTCGATTCAAAGTTCAAAGATTTTCAAGGAAAGTTTCACACTCATTGTCTTGGGCCTTATGAGATTGAAAAAGTCTTTGACAATGGATCATTCAAGATAAGGAAAATTGATGAAGAAAAGGTACCTCTTCTTGTGAATGGACATTGATTAAAAATTTATCATAAGCCAATTTCAAGAGAAGAGTTTATAAATTTTTTTCAAGATAATACTGATATGAAGTTAGTGAAGAAGAATCCTTCTTCTTCCCTAACTTAGTGTTTTTATTTTCATATCCTAAAAAAATAAAAAAAAATATATATATATATATAAGTGTGAAAACCAGTCAATGTTTGGCATCATTATACAAAAAATATAGGATGAAAATCATAATTCGGACATCCCAAAAATCTTTGTTCCCTTTCTTTTTCATTCAATAAAAATTAGCACAAGAATAATTCCATTCTATAGCTGACATTCCATTCTGCAGCTGATACCACATTATGTAATTCTGTTATATTTTTACAGCCTATTGAAGTAAGAATATTAAGTACAGGAAATTGAGAACTCCATTTGAAAATCACCATGCTAAAGGATACCTGAAGAATCAACACCAAGGACATAGCAAAAAAATGTTAGTTCTAAAGGTAAGTTACATAAATTTATTGAAATAACAAGATCAAAAAATTTAGCATGTATAACATAGATGATCACATGCTTACTCAATATGTGATCATTTGATTTGAGTTGGACTCATATCATGTCATAGATCAGCCACATCATTCAGATCATGTTTTATAATGGTCCATAACGGACTCCCCCATTTATGATTAAACGGTCATGTCCTCTTGTCGTAACATATTCATCTACGTTTCTTAAAACTCCATGAATTATTCATCTCATTCATACTTTCCTACAAACCCTCAAACGTCCTTCACCAGATCTGCAACCCAATTCACTTCATACATAGAAGGACAATTCTGAAGGCTAAAATCTTCACGAAAAAAGACACGGGTTTGATAGGTATAACTGAACCAGTGGGAGCTAAATACATGGAGGAATATCCTCAGATCAAAGAGATGCTGCAGAAGACTAAGTGGCTCAAGTTTATAGAAAAATTTGATGGTTTTCACAAGGAAATCACAAAATATTTTGCGAGGTCTTTTGATGGAACAAAATTCGAAATAGGAGACATAAAATTTTTAGTGACTGAAGCATTCATAGGTGAAGGAATAGAGCTCCCAAGAGTTGGTGAAATATGGTTCAAAAACAAAGAATTTCACAGTGAAACATGGAGAGTTGTCCTCAAAAATCCACTATTGATACTTTTGTTTATAAAAAGGGCATCCCTAGCTCAGCACTCAAGAACAATGGAGAAACATGATTTTAATTTTACAGAAGTTTATCACTTATGAAGGCAGATTTGGTTGCATGTTTGTGTATCATATTCGGTTAGAACTAAATTAATATAGATTAGAATTAACTTTAATTTCCAAAATCTCAAAGTCATTAGAATAGATACTCTGTTTTTAGATCAGGTTCTAACCATTTAAAGATTGATTCATTTTTATGCAAACTAGAATAGTTAAAGAACACTTCATTTTCTTCCTTCTTTCAAAATTAGTTTTAACATTTAAACTTAATTAGATTTAGTTTATTTATTTCATAGTTTTCATTCCTTAAAATTAACCTTTAGACATAAAGAACAAACACCCGCCAAAAACAACATAAAAACATACACATCGAAGTAAGAAGAAGATTAAATAAGCATATATAGTGCACCAAACTTCATCAGATTACTAACCTCGTTTGATGGTTTATGTTAGGAAATTTAAGACATTAAATTGACTAAACACCCCTCAACCAGAACAAGATTGGGTCACTAACATTACGAAAATTGATGAATTTCCATGTTTGTTGCATTGTATTTGCTCTTAAATTTTAGCACTAGTTGTTGTTCATGTTGTTAATGTAGTGTTTGAATGTTTGCAGGGATGCATCATCCCATTAATGTGATTTCAGATGAAGGACGTACATAGACTCACCATAACTATTTTTATCAGATGAGTCAAGGTGCTTAAGATAAGACTTCTAATTGATACACTATGTATTCTGATGCATGTATTAGTTCACATGTTATTATTTTATCTGATGAAAGTTGTGTTGTTATCTTAGAGAGAAAAATGGTTCATCAATGGGCTCCCCTCGACCAGAACAATATTGGGTCACTGATATCACGGAAATTGGTGAATTTCTATGTTTTTTTCATTGCATTTTCTCTTAAATTTTAGCACCGATTGTTGTTCATGTTGTTAATGTAGTGTGTGAATATTTGCAAAGCTGCAACATCCAATTTATGTGATTTCATATGAAGGACATGCACATACCCACCATAACTATTTTTATTAGATGAGTCACAATGCTTAAGACAAGGCTTATACTTGATCTAATATGTATTCTGATGGATGTATTAATTCACATGTTATTATTTGCGTTGATTAAAATTGTGTTGTTATCTTACAGACACAACTATTTCATCAATGGGTCCCCCTCGATCCGAAGATGATTTGGTCACTGACGTCAAAAGACTTGGAGACAACACACAAATTGGCTTCACAAACTAGTTGTGATAGAAACTACAACTTTTGGTTTATTTTCCAACATACCTACATTCATGTGATGAATGTCATTCCAATTGTGATGCTATGTTGTTGAGGATTCCTTGTCGAGTGGCCAGCTTTGGTTACATGTGATTCCTAGAGAGGGGGATTTTGTTGTTAGGGTTTTTTTGGTTTCCCTAGCTACGGTTAGGAGAGCTTGAAATTATTCCAGCTTCTCATAAGCTGCAAGTATGTACATGTACTTCATCTTTTCTATATAAATGAAGTGTTTCAACAGTCTAATAATTGAGTACTTGAAGATTTTTGTCCAATAATTTAGTTCTTGAGTAATGAGATTTCTTAATGCATAAAATTTATATTGTCACCATGGTTGATTTTATTCCATGTTGTTCTTCCATATATTTATTATGTGTCAATCAAAATGATAAGCACATAATTTCCTAATTGAGTAGAAGGGTGTATAATCATTTCTAGTACAGGGTGTTAAATTTGTTTTTAAGTTTTCTTTTTACTATTTTCAAAATTATCCATGTTAATCTATGATGTATTAGATCCCAAGGAGGTAAAAATAAAACAAAATATTCATGCACATAAATAATGGTGGACTACCTGCATGGTCATTATGACAACATTTCATAATGTAATGCCTAGTGGAAAATATTTTTCCTTTAAACAAAAATAATGAATTGGGGGTTGAAAAGGTTCATGACACATGGAAAAATAACACAACAGAAAATAATTATACTCTAAAAAGGATTCATCTATTATATCGTGAACCATCTAGATATTACAATGGGTTCTTCTCTAGTGAAAGAACCATGCCATGATAGCCCCAAGGAAAATGATAAGAATGCCACATTCACATATTTGAAACTTATCATGATGCTGATTGATGAATTCAGCTGCAATAGATCGTGATCTAGTGTCATCTCTGACACCTACATCTAAAATTAACGTTCCTTCTACCAATATATCAGTGGACATCCTATGAATGTATGCAAGCCATTGTATGCTTAAAGATTTAAAATGAGAGCTCCACGTTGTTGCTTCCTTGTATAGCGGTTTTAAATTAACTTTTCAAACTTCATAGATGCTATTGAGTTGATTGCAGATGCGTTGCGAGTTAATGTAAATTACAATATCATTGAAATCAGTTTTTTTCCTCTTTTAATCCCTCAACAAGGGTAATATAGTAGGTCTCATTATTATCTGTCGTCTTGTGTACTGTTTTTGTGCATGACATGATTTCGCGCTGAATTATAAAGAACAAATTTAACTGTGGTTTGTCGAGGATTTGGAGACTGGAAACTTCGATACACAATGTCCACTTTTCCACCATTGCCCACACTTAAAAAACCTAGAAAATAAAACAACAATAAATTCATATCAGACAGGTAGGCATTTATATCAGATTCAATCTATAAAATCAAGGCACCTTACGCACATGAACTCCCTAACTTTACCAAAGTTTCAGATCACCTCACTTCCTTGAATACAATCAAAATTAGGTTTTTTAAAATGTCCAATCAGGGTTTGCAAAAAATAGGTTTGTTTGGAAAAGAAAAGCATGAGATACTTGGAATGATGCACAATCAAAATTTTGAGCAGAGGATTGCAACTGTGATTTCATCTAATATTTTTGGTTGAAATGATTGTAATGTCTCCACAAGTAGTTAACAATGAATTCTATTCTTCCTTTTGATTCTAGCCATTCCAACTTGTGGGTGGTATCCATATTTTTAACTCTAGCCATTCCAACTTATCATTTCTGACCTAATTTGTGGGATTTGGGATATTTTAGACACCACTATAAACAAAATACAAAAATCCCAATCACACATTTTAAGTCATGTTTACTAATTTGTTTTCAACAATAAAGAAAATAAATGTGGGGACTCTCAATATCTGTTTGTCTAACATAATTAGGCACAATTATCTAAAAAATAAGGTAAATCAAGTTCCAAACACACATAAATACCATCTAAATTTTAGAAAGTACCTTGATTCCATGATTTCCATAACAAGTTGCTTATATCCAATGAAATAAATACTAGTACAGTTAATTTGAAAGCAAAAATTAATGCTCAATTTGGAGAATGCATTTTGCAAAAAGTGACTCAATTGGTTTTTGCTCCAAAAAAACATAAAGATTTCTTCTATGATATTTGATGAATAATGTGTTCATCAAGCTCTTTATGAAATATGCATTTAGCATTGAAGACATATGTACATGCATTTTTGGTTCTTTCGTTGCCATATCTTCATAATGAACATTATGATATTTACTAATGAGAGAGGTGCGGTTTTTTTAACCCAGGTTTCATCTAGGTACATGATTCCCTGATCTCCTCTCATATTTCTGCTTGAGTGAGCTTCTATCAAATGGAGTAGAGCAGTAAACTCACCCAGTAGAATAATGGAAGCAGAAAAACACTTGAGGTCAAAAATAAATTCATTGAAAACAAGGCAAGGCAATTTTGATTGCTGTAGCAAGTGATCCATGAACAAAATAGGGCATAGTTCTTTTCTACTAATGCTTGGGGATTCTCTATAAAGGAAGAATACCCGCATAAGAATCTGTAAAAAACTAAAAGTGTCCAACTCTCCCATATTATACATTGACAACATAAAACTATGTTTTTGTAACAATCTTCACAACCTGCACTGACTAGAACTAATAAATGATGTGCAGGGAAAGCCTCTTCCTTTGTATTTTTCAATTTGACCAAAAGCTATTTGTGAAGGGAAGTCACTTCCACAATAAGTAAGTTTCTTTGTCCAGTCTAAAGTGATGATGCTACTCTTTTCCATTTTGATGCCATCCAGAATTGAAAAATAGAATTGACCCTTTTTAAAACATAACATATACTGAAAGTTAAAATATATCTTTTTGTGTCAGTATTGAAAGATCAAGTCAGCTGCCATCTAAGTTATGTAATTGATTTGATATTCTTGAGATCAAGCAAGTCATCATCTCAATTCTAAGAACAGAATAGAACAGAGGAATGCATATAAATTATTTCCTGTAGGCGTTGGAAAATGATTTTTCTAGCGCCTACAGGAAAAAAAATTATATGCATTCCTTTGTTCATAATTTTTAGCAAAATTAAATAAAAAATTAGTTTTGTGGCCTTCCTTTATCGATCTGGGCACTCAAAATTATGCATCCTATGCAAAATTCATGGAAAATTTTAATTATTTACTTATGCTTGGTGTAGCCTTTTCTCAACTCTCACTTCAGGAAATCATTATGCCATTGACCTGCGCATGCCAATTCTAGGTGTGAAATTTCACATCCCCTAAGAGATATAACAGTTTTGTTGATGCTCTCCTTGAACCTAACCATTGTATCATCATTATGATTTATTATTTCTCTAATGTAGATATTAAAATTGAGCTTTATAAGTGTCACCTTTCTCACTTGAAGATTTATAGGCATATCACTTAGACCCCCCTTGTTTCTTCTTGTGATCTCTCTTGTAACTATATTAAGTGTTTTTCTAATTTTAGTTTTGGAAATTGTTTTCCTATTCTTTTGGTATTCAATCACAATTTCACTCTCTTCAGGTTTGCATCTCTTCAATATCATAATAAGTGGGACTCCTGGAAAAATCCCGTGCCATGTTGGGAGGCTAATTCGCACAAGGGACTTCAGTACACTTTATTTCCTTGAAGACTGGACACCAATATCAACAATTGTGGGCAACCAAATACCCTATTTCACTACCCCGAGTTCCCTAATTGTATCAAATCCATCGAGCAGTGGCCTAATCTACTCATTATAATTTTTTTTCAAGCTTCTACTATGTTGGCTAATTATTTAGAGACACTGAGTATTATATGATGTGATTTTGAGTATTATAAGTTGTCAAAGGCCATTGTATTCATGCAGTGTGTAATTTATATTTCTAACCTAAAGAAACATTACAAGAAACATTTATTTGTATGTAATTAACTCACCAACTAAATGCTACTAAGAATCGAGGGGTGTTTGGGGGCTTCCTGGGGTGTGTGCAGATGAATTTAGCATCTTCAGCAGAAACGGTATTCGGGCTCTCGGAACATGATCGAAAATTTTACCAATAAGAATGGGCGGGAAACATTTCGAGTGTAATTTAAATTTTAAACATGACACACCTAGTGGACCAGAGGGGAGGGGAGTAGAGTAGGGCACACCAACCGGGACAGAACCTCGATGCCGATGGGAGGCAGGGCGCTGGCCGGAGCTGTCCCATCACCGGAGGGAGTTGTCGAATGGGAGCTCCATTTCGTCTAATAGTAGATTGCTCCATAAAAATTAAAAAATTCAACGATTCGGTTTGGTTCCTGAATTAATGCATCAATTAGAAATTTGGTATGGTCTACAACATATTAGGTTCATTGATTAATGAAGACAAGAAAAAAATTTAATTCAGAATTATAAATTTATAGCACTGTTGTTTCGCTACAAGCATGAATGGGTGCAAATGTGACGGTTATTGAAGGCATCATCCTAGCTGGACATCAGGTTAGTAAAGATGGTTTAACTGTGGATACAGTAAAGGTGCCAACCCTCCCTTATCAAGATATTCCTCCATGACAAGGCTAACATGGAGAAGATTGAGAAATAAGTACAGAAATAGAAGGATAAACATACCGATTGGCATGTACTTTAGAAGCACCATATTTTATTAAGAAAGTAACTAATCATAACGAATATAAGTAGCTATGGATCGATAAAATGACATATGTTTTTGTACAAGAAATTCCTAAAGAAGTATTTAAATATACCAATTATGATGTATACAATAGTTAGATGTCATTTGCAATGGTATAAATTATATAGAAGAATAATAGATACTCATGGTTAAGAATTAGAGTTTATGAGTTAAAGATTAGTTTAGTTTTATAATGAATAATTCACAATTAAGAATTTAAGTGTATATTTCAAATACATGTATTATTTATTCTTAATATAAAATATTGATAATATGAAGTTTGCATTTTTCACTATAATATGAAATTTAAATAAAAATGCATTTTATATTAAATATCATATAATTTGTGGTGTTGTTTTTAGACTTACAAATAAAAATACAAATTCTCATAACTTGCTATTCTAAATTTGCAACTACTAGCTTTTTCACAATATTTATGATACAAAACTATTTTTAAATGGTTTTTGAACTCTTCAATGTTATAAATATTCATTTAATTTTTTTAAGATAAAAAAGTTAATATTTGAATATTTACAAAAAGGTATACTAACGATTTTTTTCCTTACTAAATTTTAAACAATTTAATATTGGAGCATTTTCTCGGATAGACTTATAAAAAAATAATTATTTTCATGATCCATATCGACTATAAACCATTAAATCTGCGCTTCATTCATTCACCCGTCGCTTTAGAAAAACGAAGGCAATCATTATTCGTTTTATAGAAACCATTCAACTTTAGCCTGGAGACTCGAGTCCAGTGATACTCATTTGTAATGTCCAATTGCAATAATGTTTGATTCCTATAAGCGCGCCATAAACTCAGAAGATGTTGAAACTTTGATCCCCACCTAAATAATATGAAGTTGTCTATAGAGCATGTGGAATAGCCTGACCGACAGTTTTTTGCCAGAATCTAGTAAACTAAACTTCAAAAGATCAGGTAGTTGGAGTGTTTGGAATCAGTATAGTCTAACGATGCTACGAATTTATTTTTTCGGCTACCGTTTTTTGATCCCCCGGCACATTGACACCATCGGCTGACAATCGTTTCTGTTTCCATTCTTTCTCTGTCTCCCTGGCCGTCTTTTTCCATTAATGCATGCCATCTATACGCACTTTATCTGCACTAAAACTCCAGTTCTCCGCGTGATTCAAACTTCAATATGGCAAGTTCCTAATTTAAACTCCATTGGCTATGTGATTCAAACTCCATTAGATGTGCAATTCTGCAGAGAAATCAAAATGCAGATAGATAGAAAAAGGTAAGATCAGACTAGGTGAAGGCTCTGAATCATTGTTCTTGTGTTTGGAATTTTTTTTTTGTAAGAGGACCACCATTGTTGAAGTGTTGAAGGAGGCGAAGGAGGAGGGGGTGGGAATGGGATTTTTTTTATTTTTTCGATCCAACAGACAAAGAAATATTTATTTATCGGGAGCTCTTCTTCTGGGGACGGGTTTGTAAAGCATCGATCCACGACCTCAAACGATATCCTATCGGATTCTTAATGCTTTCGTGTTCTCTCCCTCGCAGATCAGGGGCAGAACTCAGATTGTGTTCCCTCTCTCTTTGGAAAACTCTACGGTGTATTTTTAAAACCCAAACTTATGCATCACTTTGATGAAAAAAGAATAAAGAGAAAATTAATCGCTACTATTTGTATATCCTCAAAAATCTATCCACAAATGTGCTAAATGCTAAACTTCAATGCTAAAACTTTTTCTCAAAAAAACATAGACATTGCAGGAGATTAAATTATTAAAAATTTAAATTAGACAACAATACAAAAATGTAAATTTAACGAAATCTAATTAAACTAAATCATCTTCTAAAATTCAATAGTACTAATAATTACCTTATTTGAACATAAATCCAGGCTGTAGATAAAACGTTATAGAGTATTGCCATATTCTAATAGAAATATGGCAAATGTGCCCTGTGTTATGTTACCAGTCAACTTCACCACCTTTTAAATAACATTTTGTAACTTGTTTTATTGATGACTATATTTACTGAGAAAGGTCCCGAAATACTATTCAACCATTGAAATAGTCTCAAAAGTAGAAGAATAAACCACATAACCTAACCTAGACTAGGTACCAACTTAATGTAAATATGATATGTTCATATGTGGTTACGTAGGCACAGGTTCAGAATGGTTTTGATCACCAAATCCTTAATTTCATTGCTGGAAACAGAGTAGCCATCTCGGTAATTATAGAAGTGATGGAAACCTATGCTTATTTCAAAAACATGTTTCTTGGAAGAGATTGGCGCATTGTTGTCCAGTCTAAGAAGATCC
Organism: Pinus albicaulis; assembly: GCA_034641835.2. NCBI lineage: Eukaryota > Viridiplantae > Streptophyta > Pinopsida > Pinales > Pinaceae > Pinus > Pinus albicaulis. The sequence goes on from CM076570.1 coordinate 382,816,903, forward strand.
CTATTTAATTTTCTGATCATGTCTTCGATCATGCCATTGATCTGAGGGAGAGCATATTCCTCTATTGATCCTCTGTTGATATCATGCTTTCCCCAGAAGAAGAGACCCCATCCCCACCCACTCCTTCTTCACCTCCTTCAACACTTCAAAAATGGTGGTCTTGTTACAAAAAAAATTCCAAGCACAAGAAAAAGGATTCAACGCCTTCCCCTCGTCCTTGATCTTACCTTTTTCTGTCTATCCGTGTTTTGATTTCTCTGATGAATTGCGCAGCCAATGGAGTTTGAATCACGTAGCCAATGGAGTTTAAATTAGGCTTGAATCACGTGGAGAACTGTAGTTTGACTGCAGATAAAGTGCGTGGAGGTGGCATGCATTAACGGATAACGACAGCGAGGGAGACAGAGAAAGAATGGAAATGGAAACGGTTTTCAGAGGAAGGTGTCAGCGTGTCTGAGGATAAAAGAATGGTAGTCGGAAAAGCCAATTCGTAGCATCGTTAGACTACGCCGTTTGGAATCCATTTTTGATAGTGGAAATGGATTCAGCACTATCAAAAACCCTTAGCAAACTCAAAATACTAAACTTTAACAACTGTAAACAAGATACTGATAAAACCTTTGCCGGATTTTTTGAAAATCTTTGCCATATTCTAGGCCACTCTGCTGCTTTTTTGGACTACTTGAAATAATAGCATTTGATTCATCATTTTGGGTCGTACCTTGTACATTCATTCCAAAGACGAGATGCATGCTCCATTGTATTTCGTTCAGAATACACTGATCGCCTTTGTCGCATTCGAGGTGGGTCCCTAGAAGTTGCAACTCTTCCGTCGGTGACTCTCTTGCACTTCTTTCTGGTGCTGGGCTGCCCTATATATATACATATAGGGGTGTCTGTACATAAATTGAGAAGCGCGGGTGGTATCTGATAACTTGGAAGTTCCCACTGAATTAGTTTCGTGTTGTTGTTTATTCGTCATTTTTGTTTCCAACATGTCCAGCGATTGCACTAATTGTGACTGCGCTGACAAAACCCAATGCTCGTATGTAACTCTCCACTTTGTTTTCCTTAAGTGTTTTCATCCCATTTCCTATCAATTTCTTTTCCAATTTCATTTTTCTCGTCATGAGTTCGAGTCTAGGTAGGACTAACCTCGTTCTGCATTTGGATTGTTTTGTTTTATAGCAAGAAGAAGGGATTCGAGATGGATGGTATTGTGGAGACCAGCTATGAGATGGGGTACCCGCGTTATGTGTATAAGTTGTTATAAATTTAGGTTTTATGGTTTGTGGATGATATGATAACTTCATATAGTTTGGATTTGATGTTAACAGGCACAGTGGAGATGTATCTTTGGAGAATGAATGCAAGTGCGGGCCAAACTTCTAGTGTGGCACTTGCAGCTGCCACACTTGAGTCAATTTATTGTCTCTTTGATAGTAGTAGTATCTCCAACTGGTGTCTGATAAGTCCACTATATCATACCATATGTTTGTTTTATTGGACCCAATGGATGGTTCTGGAGGGCCATAGAGACTACTCTACTACCTGTACTCCTAGATAAAGACTTGAATTTAAATAGACTTGGGATTTTCAGTGTTGTTCATGGCATGTTAATTGTTATGCTGTTCTCTGCAACTTAATTTTCTCTGGTTTCCTTTTTTATTTCTTGATAGGAGTTTACATATAACAGGATATGGTTTTCTCTCGATATTGTCATTCAGATAACAAAGTGGTTATGATATGTGTATACAAGGTAAAAGTAACAAATTTTGATGATTGGGTTTGTTGTTTCGTCTCTTTTTGTAACGCACAGAACGAAGCTTTACAAACGATGACAATAATAATTTTGATCTCCATAGATTTTTTAAATCTTGCCCAGTTTTAAATTCCGATTCTAAACATGAAAATAATATATCATTGGTCGAAAGCACATTCCATGTAAAGTTAGTCCAATATTTTGATTTTATTTTATTTATTTATTTTTTCCATTTTTTATCTTGAAGCAGTTGGAGTGTTATTTTCATTTATATAATACATATATATAAGTAATTTTGAAAACACTCGACTAAAGAGTCTAAGGAATTCCAAGTTGAGGAAGTCATTGGGAAGATAAAATGTTGGTGTCACTTGCCTAAATATCCATGGTGGCCTTTAATAATGTGGGTTCTCTAGGGTTGTGACAATTACGATTCATTAAGTGAATTAAGTCGGCCCTTAGCTTACTTTTGGGTAATTATAAGGAAAATAAAGGAGGAAGATAGATAAGTAAATATTATCTAATCCATACATATTATATTACTAAATATTATTTGAAACATGGAGTAATATTTAAAACATGGAGTATGGTGGCCACCTACATTAGGTATTAAAGTATAATTTTTTTAAAGATTTAAAGATTTTATTGTGTTAAAATATATAATTGCTTCTCGCATGTAAAGTTAGCCAATCAGTTAAGTGAATCAATTGAGTTGAGTTATAAATAGATTTGGTGAATGATTTAGACAATGAGTTAAGTGAGTTGATCAAGTTTAGTTATGTGAGAATGTGTGCATGACAATTAGGTTAAATACCCTTCACTGGGTTCATTGTATTCATTGAGTGAGATTGTGATTTAGAGATTAATTGAAGAGCCACAATTCATTGTTTGTGTGTGAAATACTTGTGTTATTATGTGATTTAATCCTCTGCCTATCCAACATATTGGTATCAGAGCTGAGGAAGGATCAGAAGATCCGTGGGCAAGCAGATCCAGAGACGAAGGCCAAAAGTAGAAGGCCGTAATTTTTTTTATTTTTATTTTACCACATGTGGAGGTCCGCACTTTTGCAGTGAAAAAACCGCAGAGGTCTGCAACATATCCTTGGAAAAACTGCGGCATTTTTGGCAAACTTACGATTTAGCAAAAATCGGGGTTGATTCCACAGTTTATTCGTGTCTAAGGGTGCAGACTCAATTTTTATATTTAAAGGCAGACGGACAACCGACGAAAATTTTTAAAGAGAAGCCGTGTTGAAATAGTCAACACGTTGGTTGGCTGCGGTACGTGTGAATTTTTAACAAAAAGGAAATTTGCATGTGTGATTTTTTTTTCAACGGATTTGAAAGGAGTATAAAGAAGGGCTGTCATATAAATTGAAAACGGTTTTTTCAAAAAGGATTATTTTTAAGGTTTTGAAATGTAAGGTTTTTGAAAAATAGTCTTATAAAGTAACAAATATTTTTTATAATATTTTTTTAAAAATGGATTTTAAAATAAAAATTTTAGAGAGGGTTTTATATATATAAATTTCTTTTATAAAGGTATTTATTATATCAAAACAAATATAAGGTTTTTTAAAGGAGCTTAGAAAATCCTTTATAAAAAATAGAAATTTAGGGTTTTTTGTCAGAGAAGGAATTTTTTTTAGGAAAGATGGCCACATCCAATTTTCAACCACAACTTCCTTATTTCACTGGGAAAGATTACGATGTGCGGGCTATTAAAATGGAGACTATGCTAAAAGAACATGATATATGAGATCATGTCAAGTTCGGTTTGCAGAACCTCAAGATGATGCAGAGGAACGAGCCCTCAGTAATGTAGAGAGGGAACAATGGAAAAAAGACAAGCAGAAGAATGTAAGAGCGTTGCTTTTTATCTAGCAGGGAGTGGACCGAGTAGTGTTCCAAAAGATCATGTTAACCTCTTTATCAAAGGAGGCGTGGAAAAATTTGACGACAAGCTATCAAGGTATGGCCAAATTTAATATTATTAAATTGCAGAATACTAGGAGAGACTTTGAAATTCTGCAGATGAAGGAGAAAGAGGACATTTATTCCTTCATTAATAGGGTCATTTATGTCATCAATCAGTTAAAAATCTATGGTGAAGATGCTAAAGATCGAACAATGATTGAGAAGGTTCTTTGATCTTTGTCTACCAAGTTTGATGTTGTGGTAGCAGCCATAGAAGAAGCGAAGGATTTGGAAAAATTGACAGTTGATGAGTTAATGGGATCCTTTATATCGCATGAGGCAAGGATAGACATAAAAAAGGATTCCACTTTAGAACTGCCTTCAAAAGTCAAGTTTATATTTCAAAAGGTCAAGGCAGAGGTTGATCGAGAGGCAGAGAACGAGGTGGAAGCTATGGTGGTCAGAGAGATGGCTGACAAGAGCATGAGCATCAAAGTGGAAGTAGCAGTAGCAGAAGCTTTCATAACAATCAAAGGTTTGAAAAATCAAAGGTAAAGTGTTATTATTGTAATATATTTATTCATTATGCTCATGATTGTAGGAAGAAGATAGCTGATCAAGGAAATCAAAGAGCTAATGCCAGTACAAACAATACTGACTCCATATTTCTAGCATGCAACACCATGCATGAACCTTCCGATAAGGTCTAACTATTAGACAGTGGTTGTAGTAACCACATGACAAGAAACAAGAATTTGGTTGCAAATTTGGATGCCTTCGTGAAGACAGAGGTAAAGTTGGGGACCGACAAGAATGTGGATGTAGATGGAAAAGGAGTGGTCAACATTGTGACCAAGCAGGGGGAGCCAAAGACCATATCAGAGGTATATCATGTCCTTGGACTAAAACACAATTTGATAAGTGTTGGTAAATTGACATAGAAAGGATAGAAAGTTATCTTTCAGGGGCAACAGTGTGTTATTTACGACAAATCCCCAAGAAAGCACTTGATTGCAAAGGTGCAGATGACGAGGAACATACTCTTTCCTCTAATTATGAACTACAATGATAAGGTTAGTTCTTTTACAACTGCATGTTCTGATGATTACTGGTTATGGCACTTTTGGTTTGGACACTTGCATTTTTCCAATTTAAGATTGTTGTAGGAGAAATAGATGATCAGAGGTTTACCTCCCATCAAAGAACATGCTATCACTTGTGAGCATTACATCTTGGCAAAGAAACACCGTGAAAGTTTTCCGAAAGGAGTTTCTTACAGAGCAAAGAAACTTAGTGCATATCGACCTGTGTGGATCTATGAGGACATAATTGATTGGTGGAAGTTGTTACTTCCTCACTTTTATTGATGACTATAACAGGAAGACTTGGGTTTACTTTTTGAAGCAGAAGTATGAAAATTTTTCAAAGTTCAAAGAGTTCAAAGCCTTAGTGGAGAACCAAAGTGATCGAAAAATCAAGGTATTGAGATCTGATCGTGGTGGAGAATATGATTCGAAGGCATTCCATGAGTACTACAAACAACATGGAATCAAAAGACAATTTATGACTAGATAAACACCGCAGTAGAATGGTGTAGCAGAGAGAAAGAGTTGAACCATCATGAACATGACAAGGAGCATGTTGAAAGCAAGACACCTGTCTAATGAGTATTGGGCAGAAGCAGTTGCATGTGTTGTTTATGTGATAAACAGATCTCCTACAAAGAGTGTGATGAACAGAGTTCCAGAAGAAGCATGGTTAGGTATGTCATGTAATGTATCTCATTTCAGGTTTTTTGGATGTGTAGCCTATGCACATGTGCCTAAGCAAATAAGAGGAAAATTAGATGATCAAAGTGAAAAATGCATATTTACTGGTTATAGTGAGCAATCAAAAGCTTACAAATTGTATAACCCTGTCACAAAGAAGACAAGCATTAGCAGAGATGTTGTGTTCAAAGAACAAGAGTCATGTAATGGGACTGTAGACACACTAACCGATGCACAAACACCATTGATGGAAGATGATGATGTAGAATAAGAGGAGCAGCAAGAACCAAGAGATTAGACACCAAACAAAGTCACACTAGCAAGGACTCCAAGATTTTCAGAGCAACATGGATCTTCAAGCAGATCAACAAACCAGAATTCTCCAAGCAGCGAATCCAGTAATAAATCAAGAAATGGTAAGAAAAATATGGGAAGTCTGAAATATATTTATTATGATTTGGATGTTAGTTGAAATTTTTCATTGTTGGCATTCCAACCTTCTTCGATTGAAGAAGAAATTAGAGATGACTATTGGGTGCAAGCCATGGATGAAGAGATGAATTCAAGTGAAAATAATGATACATGGGATTTGGTTGATTTACCAAACAATAAAAATCTCATTGGTGTGAAGTGGGTGTACAAGAATAAACTGAATGACAAAGGTGAGATTGACAGATTTAAAGCAAGACTTGTAGCAAAAGTGTTCTCGTAGCAACCGGGAATAGACTTTGGGGAAGAATTTTCTCTGGTAGCCAGATTGGATACTGTAAGAGTTGTTCTAGCGACAACATCTCAGAACAAGTGGAAATTATATCAGATGGATGTCAAATCAACCTTCTTGAATGGAATTTTAGAAGAAGAAATTTATGTGCAACAACCTCCAGGATATGAGGTTGAAGGTAAAGAAGATAAAGTTTACAGATTGAAGAAAGCGCTCTATGGACTGAAGCAAGCACGTAGAGCATGGTATAGAAAAATCGACAGTTACATGATTAAGAATGGATTTTGCAGAAGCAGCGTTGAGCCTACCTTATACATAAAGGTAAATGAGCATGAACATATTTTGATAGTTTTCTTATATGTTGATGATATGATTTTACAGGTGAACTTGAGATAGATGAATTTAAAGCAACCATGATGAAAGAATTTGAGATGATAGATCTAGGTCTCATGAAATATTCTCTTGGCATTGAAGTTGAGAAATCTGAAAAAGGAATTTTTATTTTTCAAAATAAATATGCAAGAGATTTGTTGAAAATATTCAGGATGGATAATTCCAAACCTGTACCCACATCAGTTGCAATAGGTACAAAGTTAAGTAAGGATTATGAAGGGGCATATTTCAATCCAACTCTATTCAAAAGATTGGTTGGAAGCCTCATGTATCTCATAGCAACAAGACCAGATATTATGCAAGTAGTAAGTCTGATTTCTAGATTTATGGAGACTCCAAAAGACACACATTGGAGTATATGGAAAATAATTTTGAGATACATAGCAGGAACTAGAGATTATGGCATAATGTATGCAAGTACAAAAAATAAAGAATTGATTGGATACACAAATAGTGATTTTGTAAGAAGTTTGGATGATCGGAAGATCACATCTGGTTATGTTTTTCATCTCGGTTCACGAGTGATAGCATGGGCATCTAAGAAGAAGCCTATTATGACACTATCATCAACAGAAGCAGAATATGTAGCAGCAACTTCAGCAGCATGTCAAGCAGTATGGTTAAGAAGAGTATTGGATGGACTCAAGAGGCAACAACAAGGATCAACAACAATATACTGTGACAACACATCTGCAATTGCACTTTCCAATAATAGTGTGTTTCATCAAAAGAGCAAGCATATTGATACTAGATATCACTTTATTCAAGAACTTGTGAACAATGGAGAAGTTCACTTGAAGCCTTGTAGAACGAGTGATAAACTGGTTGATATATTTACAAAGCCAATAGTAGTAGATTTGTTTGAGTTTCACAAAAGAAACTTGGGTGTTGTAAGCCTAGCTGAGACATAGATCAACAAGCATGTTTGAGTTTTCATGAGTTATGTTTTAGTTTAGCGGTCATAATTAAGGGGGAGTGTTAAAATATATAATTACTTCCCCCATGTAGAGTTAGACAATCAGTTAAGTGAATCAGTTGAGTTGAGTTATAGATAAATTTGGTGAGTGAGTTAGAGAGTGAGTTAAGTGAGCTGATCAAGTTCAGTTATGTGAGAATGTGTGCATGTCAATTAGGTTAAATACCCTTCACCAGGTTCATCGTATTCATTGAATGAGATTAATTGAAAAGCCGCAACTCATTGTTTTGTGTGTGAAATACTTGTGTTATTGTGTGATTTAATCCTCTGCCTATCCAACATATTGATCAATTAAAAATGAAATACATCATATTTAATTATGATTATCTTTATCAGGAACACTCTGCCATACACTGATAGGAATATAGTTGAGGTGTATGAGACTAAGATTAACAAAAGAAATATAGAGGAGCATCATTACAAACACAAATCACCTAATTTGGGGTAGGTCCTTGGAGCGACTTTTCTTTCCTTTCTTTTTCAAAACTTTGACCCAACCTTTTCAAGGCGCTTTATGAAATTTACATGAAAATTATTATTATCTGTTGAAGGAGAATCCATGTCAGAGTTCGAAGAGTTTGATTCATGAGCTCACTTCAATGCAGCTGAAAAAACATTATTATTCATTGTCTCTATACTTGTTGAAGGAGCATGGTTCACAATAGGATCCTTAGGATAAATTCGAGGAGTTGAAGTTTGAACTTTGTCCATTGAATGAATTTAATCATCAGATCCTTTGTCATCCTTTTCCAGAGTATGGTAAGCTTCAAACATCTATAGGAGGTGGGTTATAAGGCTTCCAATTTTTAGTTATGGAATTTTTAATGTTCCACTTCTTGTGAGATTTGAATGGAGTGGAAGACTTTTTTAAATTCCATGTTTGATGGTGGAACTGGCAGCAAAAAGTAGTATTCTCATAGTTTGGATCCTGGGTCTAATGGAAATCACCTATTTTTATATTGATTTGGTTTGGAAGCCCTTTATTGATATTGATTTCAACACAGATTCTGCAATAATTATAAATTCCAAGCTACCCACAAGAAGCATGAGTTTCAAAAAAATGACCTAGGGAGTTTCCAATGCCCTAAAAGAATGAGTAGTGCCACAAGTGAGCAGAAGGCTTAGGAAGTGAGACCCATATTGAAATCTTGATAATAACTACCGTAGAAGGATACAAATTTGGAAACCAAGGAGTTAGGAACAATCCAACATTACCCCAGAACTGAAGCCCTTTAGATAAAAGTTTCAGATATTCTTCCACTTAAGAAAACAACATAATGAAAACACATTCAGAGTATAAAATAACCTTGCAACTCTTGTTACATGAAGAATGGACCCATTTGTAAAGATCGGTTGTGTAGGGCCATAAAATATTGAAACATCATATTAAGGATAACTTTTCATAGAGGTGATGGAGTTTCTCAATATCACGGTAAGAAATTTATTAGGAGTAAACTTCCTCAGATTTTTTGACCAGAAAGGGTCAAGGAGTCGCCTAATATTGACCCACCTTTAGGGAGTGTTGAGCATGGAAAACATATTTATAAGAAAAAGCTTGAGAGGTGGAAGGATTTCCCATAGCCTCCCATTTTAATGAAGGGCCATAAAAACAATGAGATCTTTACAAATATTATAAACTGAAAAAGGAGAAGAATAATTTAGTTGCTTACATTCAAAAAGTAGGTGTTTCATGGAAGAGGGAATTCCCATCTAGAGCTCTAGGGAAGATTTGGGGTCCCATAAAAAATCTATGGAGTATACCCCAAGGAGTAAAACGTTCCCAAAATGAAGCTTAACAGGATCTAAAAATAAGTTTGAGGAACCAGGGGCTGAGAATATAGAACTTCTAAATAGCAGGGTAGTGGGTTTCTAACACAATTGCCATGACAACCTTAGATGACCTAGAAAATGATCGATGGAGGAAAAACGTATGGTAAAGTGGAATAAACACCACCTTTGTCCCTACCATTGCCTTGGCTTCCACTGTTTCCTCCACTATTACCCTGAACGAAGGCCCCATAAAGCCCTGTAACATCTAAGGTCTTTGTTTTTCTACCATTCTCATCATTGGCAATGTACTCAATAATCTCTCCCTTGGAGAGAGACCGAAACCCAATGGAATGAATTGATGTTTGATGTACAAACAGGTCCTCTCTAGCATCTTTTGGGGTCATGAAATCATAACCATTAGTTGAATCGGTCCACTTAGGCTTCCTTGACCTCTTCCCCTCAGACATGGTTCAAATCCCTCCAAGTTATCAAAGCATATTTATTTATTTATTTATAGTGGATAATATTAGAAATTAAATATTAATCACGTTACTAATTTAATTTTAATGATTATTTTTGTAATTGTTTGAAATGTCTTTTAATCAAATTTCCAAAGTATTTTAATTGATTTAAAGTGAGATAAAATTCAGAAATAAAACTTTAATATGTATCGAGTTTGGATTAAGATATAACCTTTAAATAAAAGGTAGATTTCCTTCTTCTTGCTTAATTCAGAGAAGAGGTAAGCTAAAAATCTATAATGCTATTAAATTATACTTCTTTCTTAATTCAAGGAAGAGGCACATAGTACAACAAGCACACACTACAACAGATTTTAGGACAATCCACATATACTTGGATAACTATACATACATAGTCATGTCAGTGAGACTTGAGCCTAGGTGGGGAGGTTACCATTAATCCCTCCTAACCACCTAGGATACACCTAATTGGCACATGCTTTGCTAACCTATTTAAGAAGAGTAAAGTGAGATTATCATTAGCTTGTCATACGATGGTCTTGAACTTATGACCTTTCAAACTCCCACATATTTTACTAATCTATTTAGGAATATTAAATTAATATTATCATTAACTTGTTGACCTATCTAAGAATAATACAGTGAGAATATCATTAACTTTTTATACTATGGTCTTGAACTTACCACCTTTCAAAATCCCTTCAATTTACCATCTCACCTACAGACTTACGAAAAATTTCTTCCATAAATATTAGTTCTTAGTTACATGCATAATGGGATGATATTAAAAGCGAAATGCATCAAAACTTATATTTCAATTTAGTTGAATGTTCCTTGTTTTCAGTAAGAAAGATATTTGAATTTATTATTCTTTTTCTTTAATAACAATGCTAACATTGTTTTTATAGTGAATATATTAAAATATAATAATGATTGTTATAATAATATCTTCATTATTATCACGTTGTATTTTACAATTATATTTTACATATTAGTATAATAAGCTAGAAAAATTCTCCAAAAACTAAAACTTTCACGATTTTTTCATCCTCCTTTTAATTAAAATGTTGTTGAAAAATATTATAAAAAACAATGTTAAATGGTTTCTTAAGACTATTAAATTAAAATTACCACTAAAGTTGCAATCACTCAACTCTAATAAAAAGATGACATATGTGAAATGCATTTCAACTGTGATTTAATATTAGTAATTTTAATTTTCATAAATTAAAAGCGATTTTTTTTGTTTTATTTTAATTTTTTCTAAACAGCATGTTATCTTATTTCTAAATTCTTTTATTTTAGTTTAAATATTAAATTTTGTAAATAATATTGAAGTTCTATAATATCTATTAGATTCTATATTCTAATAATTGTTTTTTTTCTAAATTAAAATTTAAATAATAAATAATTTGAAAAGTAAATAACTTCTAATTTAATAAATCAGGAAATTATTAAAATAATAATATTCCATGATCCAAATATCTTCTTCTCTTTACCAAAGAAATTAATTGAAAAAAAAACTAAAAATTAAAATCCGAGATTATATATATATAAACATCACAATCACACCTCTGTCAAGATGCCAAAAGGTCATTCCTCAGTTCAAGGATTAGTTGCAAAAGATATGAGCTACGTGTATTCATCTTTGATCTTATCCACTAAAGATTTGATGTTGATATTAAATATTTTCATGAATTTTCTTATTCTCATAATTTTTAGTATAAAAAATATTTATTTTAAATATATCTTTAACCTTGTTCACTAAACCAAGAAAAAACTAACAATTCTTAGCTGAAAAATAATTGCTACGTGTAATCGTGAAAATGACTCGAAATAAACTCAATGCCCAATGATCAAGAAAGCTGCTGGAGATTCTTATCTAAAATTGGGGCTCATGAAATGTGATTGTGATTTGTGATTATAAGAATTCCTTATCAAATTTGGGAAAAACTCATTGAGATGTGTGTGGAAAAATTCAAAACTCGAAAAGATTTAAACCACTACCCTTTCGGATGTGGATGTGCCACTGCAATAATGTTTGATGTTCATAGGACTTAGAAACGCTTTCAGATGCCTAGTTCATCGAAATAGTGTTTATAGTAATTTGTTTAATCTAAAGTTCATTTTACAGCGTAGTATAAGAGAATGTGTAAGTCATTTTGTCAGTTTAATGATTTTAACAAAATGATTTTTTAAAATAAAAATAAATTATGTTTTAAATAGAAAATTAATGTGGGTTATAATAAAAAAATGAATATGTTATAAAGTAATTAGAAGTATAAAAAAATGTGACTAAGATGTTTAAACTTTATACTTTTCAAATAAATTTTAACAATACATTTCCATAAAAATTTTAAAGATCTATATTAATTAATTTATATCTATATCAACTTCATTTATATTCATCCATAGAAAAAAATATTAAAATAAAATATTTTAATGTTGTATATAATACAATTTTCAATGTAGGTTATTAATAATTTTTTTTAATACTAAATAATATTGAATATATTAATAATAATAAAATCATTTTAATTTGTTTTCATAAAATTTTTAAATGTAAATGTTATGTAAAATATTTTAATGTTAATGATATATATATTATATATCATTAAAAAATATATATATATTGTCTTTATTGTTAAAACTGTTGTTTGGTGATATATACTTTATATAACATTAAAAAATACAATTCAAACAATTAAAAACTACATATTGTATTTTGTACTCTAAAAAAATTGCATATAAAAAAATTTGATAGCTCTTTACTTATATTAAATTTATACATAAGATAAATCTATACTAGTACTTACAAATCTATACTAGTAATTCCAAGACAAGATTCGTGATCAAAATGACGTCCATATCGACTTCATCATATTCGAAGCAGGTCTCTTGCACTCTTCTGGAGGCAGAGATTCCATACATTACTTGGTTGAGTCACCCGTTCTTTTTTCTGGTGGCGGCCTACCATGTATATGGGTGAGTGTGAACAGATAGAAAAAAAGAGGGTATCTGATACCTTATAACTTTTTTCAGAGAAAAAAAACATTGTATATATATTATATAAACAGTACATCGATAATTTTACATATATGACTATATTGCTTCATGAAAACAAAATCTATAGTCGCCTGCCATGCATAATCACGAAGAAAAAAGCAGGCATCATTCTATATCTTTTTTGTTTGCATTTTTAGATTTAAATACACTAGGTGTTGGTGCATTTCTATTTGGTTGTAATTGCTGACCCTAAACACATAACAAAGTATGCATTTCCTTTTGGAATCTAGTTCATTGTATGTTTTTTGGTTTGCTCAAGTCATTATCTATTTATTTAAAGTTTGAAATACTCATAGACTTTGATTCTATCACATGTGAAATCCTAACTTTCTCTTGAACCTTTACAAAAGGTGCCAGCAATGTTACATTGGATCGGTTTAGGATGGCTTTGAATGTTTATAGTATGACACCTCGTGGTTTGTAAAGCATGGGATAGTTTTTTTCCTATGGTAGATATAAGGGATCAAGTCCATTGTTCTTTGGGGCTTAATTTAAACTTTCCGTGGGCTCTATTTCTCCTCGTCCTTCTATAGTTTTATGATCATTCATTTTTATGATTCAATTTTCCAATGAAAAACATTAGTTTTTATTTCTTTCAATTTTGTTTAATTACAGTGCTAAGAGTGTGTTCATCTTTATTGAGTAGAGTATGATTGGTCGGGTTATGACAATTCAAGACTTTTGTTACTCTATACCTTTTCTAGATAATGTAGCAATGTGTGTATTCAATTGAGTAGCGTTGTTCATGCTGATTTTCAAGGAAGAAACATGATAGTTTTGTATATAGTTAACTCTGAAGTTCTCAACTACTTATAAAAACTTGCATAAATTGTATATAATAATCATTAGTGTGAAGATTTATGAATTTTTTGTTTAAATATATTACAGATTTAAATGCAAGTGGTGTATGAAGTGTTTCTACTTATTGAATGTTGCATATTGTCTGTCCAAATAGGCATATATCTATATTTTTTATTGGCACCAAAAGATTTTGAACTATTCATTTTTTAAGTTTGAAGTTTCATTTAATGTTGTTGGTGTGTCTAAAAGGGGTTATTGATATTATAAAAAATGTTTTTCACAAAAGAGGGGTTTTATCTTTATAATATTACATAGTGTACCCACATGCTTCGTAGATACTTTGATTGGACTATTTACTTCTTGAAATATATGGAATTCTAATGAGTGTTGTGCAAATTCAAGCAACACAGTATGGAATAACTCAAGAAAGGAAATACAAAATGTCTTATTTCTTATATGTTATAATTAGTTCAAGTTCTATAGTATGAAAAATTTGGAATGGAAAAATTAGACAAATTGGATCTAACATATACTTTTTTGTATCCCATTCTTATAGGTTCCTTCAAGAATAAAAATAAAATATGAATGTATTCATCACCATAACTAGGAATCATAAATACGATAATAATTATATGGATATCTCAGTAAACTTCTAAATAAATCCTCAATGAAGGATGATGTCTAAGGAAGTGGGAGTCAAAAGAGTTTTTGAATATTCCATTGGTACATGGACCACTATTTGGACTGATGAATTTACGTTTAGGATATCTAATGATGGAGACAATTAGTTAAATCTTGTAAAGTATCTGAACATGACACCTTCTTTTCTTGGATCAAATATTCTCCCATTATCTTATTATTTACATCATCTTAGTCAAAATATAGGAAGAAATTACCCTCTTGTATGGAAAGAATTCATTGAAAATGAAAATCTTAAATGTGGGAAATTAATCCATAAAAATGTCCTCTTTTTTTCCCTATTAGTGAAATAAGACCTATTCACTCAAGCAAAGAAAAATATTATTTCATTCATAAGTCATAAAAATATAATATTCTTATCCGAATGTTTACAATGAAAATGAAGGGGTGGCAAAATTAAGTTTCTAATATATTGTTATCTAAGATGAAAATGAGATGGAGACCAATCGTTTGTATTCATCTATGGCTTTTATGGATCCTTCAATTTGTTAGTTTGATCGAATCCATTGATTCACGACAAGAAATAGCATTCCATGACACGAGATTTCTACAATGTCTTTAACAAAAATAACAAATAGTGAATCTGTTTAGGAATATGTCTATTAGTTTTATTTTAAGGATCCATATACTTTTTCCTCATAGAAATATTTTATGTTAGAAAATGTTGTTTATTTCAATGCAAGTCTAGTATATAAAGGAGTTTGAAATTTACATATATTTGATATAGAAATGATTTTGTAAGAATTTATTTATTTATTTGATCATTTTGTAAGAATTTTCTTTATATCATGTGATTCCATAATAGGATACCTCTCTAGAAGAAAGGAAACTAGAAAAGAGAAACCAAGTAAGTATAAAGTATAAAATAAAGGTTTCTCAGAGTCCAGTAGAGGTGTAAAGCTGAAAATTCAAAGTGGATCCAACTATTTTGAAAGCGGTTATGGCAACAAAGAGAAAGAGGAAACATAAACGAGATTAGGAAAATATATAAGAAGAAGAGAAGAGATAGGAAGAAGAGAAATAAATAAATAGAGGAAAATGCAAGAAGAAGAAACAAGAAGAAAGGAGGAAGAAGAAACGATGGTGTAGCAAGCAGAAGAATAATAAGAAGAAAAAAACAAACCACAAGAAGAACAGAGCAATCAACAACATGATAAAGAACATGCCTAAGAGATTGAAGACTTAATATTTATTCAAGACATGGAGGAAGAACAATATCAGCAAAGTCAGGATGTTGATCTAATGCCTTGTATAGAATAGATCATCATTCAGTCTCGTCCTCCTCCTACAGCTGGGAAAGCTCTAGCTGATGAAGAGGAAATTACTCGTCTTGATGAAAAACTGGTCATGGATATTTACTGCTTAACTAATGAAGAGACTTAAAGGAACATTGTGAAATCAAGAAAGAAGCATTTTCCGAATGACCTCACACACCTTGAATTCATCAATAAAGAGAAGATTATTGTCATGGATACGAAAAAGAATCCTGAAGCTATTACTGTAGGTAACTTGGAATTTTGAGGAGCCTCTAAGAAGAATACAGAAACTTGGAAGTTGGCTCCCATACATGTGTTCTTGAAAGAGCTCCAGGAAGCTATATTTGGTGAAGTGCAAGCATTGGGAGAAACTGTGATGAACCTCTATGAGGAGTTGGTAATGGTGCAAAAAATAGATGTCCCTTTGCATGGCATGAAGAAAAATTCACGAGATAATTCTAAAGTTTTGAAGGTCATTCATATATCCATCACTATCATTCATGCATGGGAAATAAAGTACAAAGGTGTATTTCCAAATTTGGTTAAGAAAAATAGACAAAAAGTTGAGTTGGAGAAGGTTGAAGTAGAATGCTTACACAAAGCAATAAACAACCAAGCACTTTCATATCCAACAGCTTGTCTTCTTACACAATCATACAACATCATTTACTCTCTACTGAAATCTCACAATATCCCTTCAGTCTAGACATTCACAACAACGAAGGGAAGAAATGTAGTCAGGAAATAAGTTTTTGAGTACTTGGACCAATTGAAGCATATTTCTACCAAAGAGGACCTAGAAATCAATAGACATACCATGAATAAGTACATTAGTGGCCCTGCTAATATCAACACAATGTTGTTCTTATTCCAAAAATGTGTACCTAGAAGATATGGAAGATAGAGTCTGCTTTCAGCCTAATATTCTTGCAAAGTTTTAGGAAATCATCACACAATACAAAGAATGGCATCACTTTGTTACTAAAGATCTACATGTTCATGCTAATGAGCTAGAGTTTCCTCCAACTCAAGCTTGATATGTCTACTTTGTCTTATTAGGCTCAACCCATTTTTGTCTCATAGGGGTTTTGTAATATTGTATTTGAAATAATATGTATTTTTTATTATTAGGATTGTATTATTAGGCTCTACCCATTTTTGTCTTATATGGTTTTTTGTAATATTGTATTTGAAATACTATGTAAGTGGAAATCCATGTGTCAATTGTGGAATATGAAAGGTCATTATATTAGAAAAGGACAAAATAAGTCAAAGGGTCACGAGGGAAACTCAAGTGTCACAAAGGAAGATGAAGAGACATCTCATGTGTTATAAATATACCCTCATGACTCAATCAAGGGGCTTGGAATCAAAGACTTGGAAGCTTTATTTTGTAGCCTTGGCTTCTCTACTTTAGCATAGGAGGAATATAATTCTTTGGAGAAGCAAGTGGCTAATTCATGTTCCACTGTTGGGGCTAGTGTCTTGTCAATTGTAAATGTATGTCTGGAACTTTCACTTTTAATAGAGATCACATCCAACACACCTTCATGGATATGTCGTGGATGTAGTAAGACTTTTCTTTTTATGTTTGTGGTATGCATTGTTTCATTTATGCTAATTATTATGAAATAATTTGTTTTCCTTAGTGTGAATCTTGTTAGACGCATGTTGTTATGTTATTATGATCATTTTTAACTTGTGAACTATTTTTGAGGTTGACTAATTATTCCCTTGTATGGCCCATGTGTCTCTTTTAAGCTAAGTATTATTGCATGCCTCTAAGGGGCTCACTCATTTCCCCTCCAGTGTGTGGAACCTTTCATGCATTACATTTGATTCTACACAAAGTTCATACACTTATTTTAACAAAGCCATCCATGTCTCATTCTATGTGTTTATCACAGCCAAGGCACATATTTGACACCACCACTTTGGGAATTGACCATTTTTTGGTTGGGGCTCCAACTCCAAAGGGTGCGGGGTCTAATTTGGACCTCACATCGGGGAGACTCCCTCCTTTGTTTTCAACCTCTAACACCGTCAACACCTTCTGATACCATAGGTATTGGTCCTTTATGAAAGATAAATATCCCCCTTCAAGCCATGGACACATCCATAATGGTTCTTGTTTATGTTTTCAAATCAACATATTTGGTAATGTTGGGTATGGAGGTTTGATTATGTTCTTTACTTTGTATCACAACATTGGACCCTGTGCCTTAAAGGCGGCTTAGCCAGCTGCCCGAAATTCAGTGTTCTTCGTGGGGGGGGGTCCGGGCGGGGCAGCGAGCGCTTTTCGGAAACCCCACGGCGGGGGACCGAAGCCGGTGCCCGGCGTAAAATAGATGTAGAATTGCCTTGTAAAAGTATAGTAATTTCTAGTCAATATGGAACGTTCATTAGGCAAATGATACGACGGTAGAAGTTATGTTTAGATTAGGGATTTTTGCCTAGAAGGCAACCCCTTGTATATGTGGGGGCATTGTATTACGGTGTGTGTATTATGTGTGTATTCTCGGAGCGAGAAACGAGAGAGAGCGCGAGAGAGAGAACAAAGGATATTACGGCGGATCTATTGTAGGTTTGTCTCTTCATTTTCTTCCAGATAATGAAAAGGAAGAATGGCAATTTTGTTTCTCCATGGACGTAGCCATTGGGTGAACCAAATATATGCAGGTTCAATTGTGCTCTACGGTTTATGTGTTTTGAGTCTTGTATTTTACGCATATTTTATGTGTTTCATTGCTGCGTAATATTTAATTTTCTAACGGGTAATTGAGGATTAACTACCTCTTTAAATTTAATTTTTCAGAAGTCATTATATTCATATTAATCGCCTACACTGAATTCCCCACAACCATGTATTCCAACAACCATGCAACGTACCAATTTTTTACAATGGTGAATAAATCACTATTCCTAAATACATAGAAAAATTGTTGACTTATGAATGGGATACCAGTTGGATACCTTTAACTTGTTATAATTATGAATGGACAAATGGAACATAGTTGGAGCCACAAATTTCCATCAAGGTATTAAATTATTATACATAAATATCTATGGAATTTACATCCAACAAGCACATTGCACTGAAATTCATACACAAGGAACTTGCAAGCTAGTTCATAAATAAATTAACCATAGCAATCCACACAAATATTGTTATAGTATATCATTGATATGAGAAATTGTATTTTGTGTTTTAGGTTGTTACTAAAGCTTTCACATTATTCGTTAACATGGTATGGCATGTATACAACGTATGCTTCACACATTTCTTACCATCAACTGTAACTATATTCTTAGAAAGGACTTTTTTTACCCCAAGACCACTACTCCATTTGGAAAA
Source organism: Pinus albicaulis (assembly GCA_034641835.2). NCBI lineage: Eukaryota > Viridiplantae > Streptophyta > Pinopsida > Pinales > Pinaceae > Pinus > Pinus albicaulis. The sequence goes on from CM076570.1 coordinate 382,835,872, forward strand.
TTCATCATAATTTCTTATGCTTGGCAGTTAGGTTAAAGGAAAAAGGTTCTAGAGGGATTGATCACTTGGGTTGGTTATTCAACTCCTCAATGATATGTAGTCCAGGCTATAGCATGTTAGTACTTGTTCAGTTGTAGGTCCCACTTCCTTAACTGGAACTCGGAGGCCGAACCATGTAATAGTGAAACTCGTCTCATGTTTACCCTAGCAGACTTGTGAAATTGGATAAATGTGGGAGGAGGAATTTACAGCCTCTACCTCCCTGCCAAGCTATGCCCCTTTCTTTAAAATGGAAATAGTCTGAGTTGGTGAACCTGTAGCAATGACTTCTATAAAATATGGTTGGAAGAGTGACATAATTTCAGCGTCTATCAAATTCAACCCTATACATGAAGGAATGAAGGGGGAAACCATGAGGATGAACAATGTAAATTAACTGGTGTATTAGAGAAATCATAATGAAGATCACAAAGAGGATGCATGAGGAATCTGCTAGACATTTAGTATTAACTCGAGTGTCAGTCACATAGAGAGGAATTGCGGTGCATGAAAACCACTTGGAGGCCGAATTTCTGTCAAAATTGATTACTATCTTGCTAGTTCTTACATGGATCAGTGATGAAGGAGTCACCTCGATCTAGGAATTATTAAACCTGATATTAAAACCTAACATTAAAGGCAATATTATAAGCCCAATATTAAACCCTAATATTTTAAACTCAAATATTAAACCATATATTATAAACCCTACTATCAACCTAATATTATAAACCCTAATATTAAACTCATTTTTATAAACCTTAATATTAAACCCAATATTATATACACAATATTATAAAACCTAATATTAAACTCAGTATTATAAACCCAATATCAAAACCAATATTGTAAACCTTAATATTAAACCTAATATTATAAACCCTCATATTAAACCATATTTTTGCAATATCGTAGGCATTGAATAAATTGTAATGTAATGAAATGTTACAACAATGATTATGACATTGATTGTCACATTCGGACATTGGACAATATTAAACTTAATTAAGTTAACCCTAATAAATTAAACCCAATATTATATATATACTAACACTAAACCTAATATTATAAACCCTAACATTAAACTCAATATTATAATATCATCATGGTCAACTATTTAAATAATGACTATCAAGGTTGACTTTGATTCACTATGTGCACTACTGCGGTTGAATATGTTTGACTATTAATATTAATTAATAATGATGATAGGATATTATGTTTTGTGTAATATGAAGAGTGTTGATTGTCAAACGTAGTTAAATATAGACGAACATACTCAATAACATTAGTAAATATGGTTGATTAATTTTGTAATGTTAAAATGTGACGTTGGATAAATTCCATTGTTATGCAACATTGTGATAATGATTCTCACATTATCATAATGTTGTCACAACATAACGTTAGATATATTTATGTAACATTCCAACATCACAACATGTTTAACTATTAAAACCCTAATATTAAAACACAATATTAAAACCCAATAATAAAACCCTAGCATTAAAATCCAATATTAAACTATTTAAACAATGACTATCAAGGTTGACTTAGTTTTAGCTATGTTGTCTATTGTGATTGACTATATTTCACTATTAATATTAATCATAAAAATGATAGGAAACTATGTTTGAGCAAAGTTGAGTATTGACTCTTAAACATTATTATTATTATTATTATTAGTCAACCTTATTAATATTAATATTTTTGTTATTAAATATTTTAAAATTTTGTTTGTCACATAACAAGGATGAGTGTAGATAACTAAGGTTGACTACATTTGACTTTGGTGAACCATGGTTGACTATAACTGAATATGGTGGAGTTACGCTGGATGGGGATGATTAATACTGAACAAGATTGATTATTGTTAAATATGATAAACATAAGATTTACCAAGTTTGATCATGGTCAAATATTTAAACAATGGCTACAAAAGTTGAGTTTTTTTTACTATGTTACAAGTCATATATAATAAACCCAATATTATAGACCTCAATATTAGAATTTCTATATTATGGAACCAATAAACAATAATATTAAACCTTATATTATAAATGAAAATATTATAAATCCATTATTAAAAACCTTAATATTATAAACCTCAAAGTATGCTCATCAAATTGTTTATATATATATATATATCCTCAGATAAACAAGGATTATCTAACATTAATTATATTAATTGGTTTAGTATATTCAAGACCTTCTTTCATATCTAACATGAAATATGCTCATATTACTTAACATAAAATTTTACTCAATTTTTCTTAACCAATGTGAATTTGGAGTAAAAATTAAATTCATTGAAATTAAACTCCAATATTATAAACCCTAAACTCGGAATAGAATTACATATATTCCATAATACAAATATGCAAATAAAACCCAAAATCCAAATTAATTAAATCCCTAATATTATATTATTAAGATGATATATTAAAATGAAATATCTCAACCTTAATAATATTATATCTTAGTACTAATATTATTATTTTTCTAAAATGATATTGCTTAACCCTAATATTAATTACACTATGTTATAAACCTCCATATTAAAAATCTAATATAACCCAATATTATAAATTCTAATTTTATAAACTTAAATTTAAAAGCTTTAATATTAAAATTAAAATTTAATAGCAACCTTTATAATTTTATTATTATTATTAGTGAATAATCGTTTGAATTTAAGAATGTAAAGCTTTCAATTAGAAAAACTATGACGTTTAACGATTTTAAACACTCACACATGATACTTATTTAACGATTTTAACCATTGACTCACATACTTGGAGAAGTATGAACTTGTTTCAGTTTCCATGCCAAAAAAGATTCCTTTGCAATATGTCCACCAAGTCGTGAGTCCAACATGTGTCGGCAAGGAAATCAATTTGTTGTATCACCATTGAATTAGAATCCAAGCGTTTCAAGCTTAATATCACGAGACTCTTTTTCTGTCATGAAAATGTTATACAAAGATTATGATTGCTATTTTTTGTGACTATGATGACCTATGAAAGGAAAAAGACAATAGCTTTGATTCACATGTTGAACAATGGTCTATTCTAAGTTGGTTATCAATATCACTATATATAAACCGATTTAAAACCATTAGCTGATTACTTGAATCAATTTAAAGAATTCTAATTCACAGAGTATTCCTAATACAAATCCCTTTACATTTGACAAAATTCTATTGTTAAATTTTTATTTGGTGATGAAGATTGATGACCTACCAGGTCTATTTCTCCACAATCGGTAGCCTTAAAAACACTAATGCTATGCTACAGTTCTCAACAAAGAGACTCCAACCTTTCCCTTTCTATCAATTTCATTTCGTTGCGCTCATATTAGTTATACATAAATATGGACGGATTAGTATTTAGAATTTTGCGCTATCTACAATACCTGAGTGTGATTAAGAGATCACACGAGCATGTCAACACTTTTTTCCTTAAAACCCATGTGCTTGTTTACCTTCAGTATAAATGGATGTATGAGAATTTTGGAGGTGAGAAAAGGAATCAAACTGCCGGAACATGAACAAAACTCTGTGAATAGGAACAAAACTGTTGGTTAAGGAACAAAACACCCTCCTTGGCTACGCCTGTTGGTTACCATTAATCCTTCATATTTACTCCATTCGCTCTGTTCATAGTTCTTCAATCCATTTTGTAGTGTTCATTAACTCATTTCGAATTCTCAGCCAACTTGAACTCCTCTGTTTATAATAGAGATTCCCCTTTTTCATTCAACGGGTCTTGGCTTTTTTACAGTACTTCTACACAACAAGAACTTCAACAACGACATGCATGATGGTGCCTTTATCTCCTCAGATAGACATTGAAATTATAACAAAACAAAATCTTAGATAGGAATGCACTGAAATGAACAACAACCTTGTGAAAAATCATTCGACTCATTTAGATTACAGTCGTGAACTGACACACAAGATATATTAACATGAATTTCTATGTCAGGCTTGGGGCATTTAGACCTCTATTAAAGAACCTTACTCATCATATATACAAATCCAATCGACTTCTAAAATGATCAACCAAGTCTGAATTATTAAATAAAAAATGAACAATTCAGCAGTCTAGGGATTACCCATGACACAATGCAAATAGTAGTATCGAGATTACCACAAGCCTTCAACCAGGTGATGGAAATAACACCGTCTCATTTCTTATGTGTATGGCTCCACGATAACCATTTCACCAATCGTTGGAAATTGATAAAAAAGCTTGAACACTGCAACCTATGCAGGTAATAATCATAGATCAAAAATCTAGAACTCTTTGTGGTAATCTGAGTTTGCAATTGTCTCAGTCCAACATCCTCATTCAAAACGGAAATATGGTGATCGATTCCAAGTATCAAGAGATCTCGTAAAGGCTTCTCTATGATCACTTTTGTAAGTGATGCTCCTACTGCTCCTCTCTACCTTCGCACAAATGTCTTGATGACAATAATCAAATATGTGTTAATTATATAGACAAAACATACACTGAAGCAATGCTATATAACTTGAACACTATTTCATTAACCAATTTATGTTATACACAACACTTGGCTTCATTTTCAACATTAGATTGGCCTCTTCTAATGCCTTTAAGGCTTACAAATATATACAAAAGGATTCTGCAATAACTTATGGTTTAGATCCACAATCTACTCAACCATATCCTAAAATCCTCTAAATCTATTTTTGACTCAACTAAACCCCTATTCTAGGACTTCCTAATCCCTAATATCTTTATGAGATCTTCACAAGTCTAATATCTCTCGTATTCTCACATATTTGAGAATATTCACATTTAAAAAAACCTCACACACCTATTTCGCACTCAAATCATTAAAAATATACAAATTTCCTATTAATAAATTAAATTCTTTATAAAAAATTAGACCCCCTAAGTCAACCAAATATACAATGATTTTTCGAGCAGGAGGCTCCTGCATTAGACTCCCAAAGTTGAAAACATTCATGATCTCTTGATCATGTGATTTCATATTCTGATGAAAACGTCCAGGGTCCCAAACCTTAGTTTGTAATTGTCCAAATGCTCTACACCTTTGCTGCTGATGCATGTATGCTATCTTCTAGTTCATTTTCCTTTCTTCAAGCAGCTTCAAATTCTAATTGATTATCCCTTATGTTGTCAGTTTTCTCCATCTGGACTGGTTCATCATCAACTTCCATAGTTCTTCAATCACATAATTAATTTATGTTGTTCCTTGCAAAACATAATTTTTAATATGCCCTTAACAAGGAAATTATTCATTCACCACATCCTTTAGTGCTTGACCACCTGTAAACACATTTTATTTCAATTCCTTGCATGTCTCCATCCAAACAATAGAGCTACCAATACCATCATTGAGCATCAATCTCTGCTCAGGTTCACACCCATGAATTTCCTCATCTTCATTCATATCATGAACAAAAAATTCTTCTGACTGTCTTTCAATCTCTTCATTAACCAAATGTGTATGTGATCCCACTTAGTTGTCCTCATGAGAAAAAAGATTCTCTCTCCATCAGAATGAAATTCATATCTTGCCTCTTTGAAATGTCTTTGTACATTTTCTTCATCTTCATGACAACTTCAAGTGATTGTATATCACTTGATTCTCCTTTTTCCTCTATTAAGCAGTGCATATATGCACGTCCTATGTTGTGCCAGTTCAAAACTATCTTTTTTTGAGAAGTATTCATCATCATATATGGGCTTACAATATTCCTTAACATGTATAATAATTTGCAATTTGTTTCTTCATTTGCTTCTTTGGCAACATGCATGTGGACTCTACCTTCACTGTCTTTATCTGCTAAATCGGCAACCACACAAAAAATGCCAGAAATAAAAACATTAGGCCTGTCAGCCTTACTACTGAGCATATCCATTTTCTGATCTGAACTCTTCAAAGAGCTCATGAGACTTCCTACAAGTCTCTCTTCCTCCTCATTCTCTAAACAACTTATAAGATCCTCAATAGATATTTTCTCAACATTATCCTCTCCAAGAATATCACCTTGCTCTGGTTCATAATAATGAATTCTTTCCTCTGTTTTCAATGGTCTATATCTAAACTTAGCTCCTTTGAGTTACTATTTCTTCTTCATTTTCCTTAGTTTCTTTACAAATAATTGTACCATTGGCCACCGAATTGGCTTCTTCATATTCCATCCGCTTCTTTGGTTTACATCCATCTTTTTCTATAACAACTTCTCCATGTAACTTAGTTCACATATTATCTCAGTCATCTCTTTTTCAAACTCCTCTTGACTCATCACCTCTATTCCCTTTACCTTGACATATTACCTATGTTGTGGCTTTCATCTGAACCTCTACAATGAAATTTAATGATCATTGGCTTCCCCTCCTTTGTGAACTCCATATTGCTCACTTGTGGAATGCACCTAAACCTCCCTTTTCAACAAGTCTTCATACCTGCCTTTGATATCTCAGTAATATTTTCTCCTTAAGCTCTATCTATGGTTCTCTACCTCTGGAACCATTCTTTGAGCAAACTCTTCTTCTCTTTTAGGCTCTACAACTTCCACTTCCTTTGAGAATTTTCACTTGTCCTCTCTATCCAACCTCTTTTGGAATTCTTCGAGGTTCTGACACTATTTAAGAGCTCACATGCTCTTCCTCTTGAGAACACAACTAGTTCTTTGTTAGAAATACTCTCAACTGTCTTTGCTACTAACACCCTCTTTCGCTGCAACGCGAAATGCAAATAGAATCCTGAAACCCAGAGTTAAAAATAAAAACATACCATATCACCTTCCATATCTTTTCATGATTTTTCTCCACCATTCATCTGCACTTTGAATGGACTATTCCTTGTTCATTTGCCTCTATAAATTATCCTTAAGAGTATCAATTACTCCCCAATATTTTGCCATAGTTTATCTTTGTGTTCCTGCTACCTATCAGATTTAAAATCTAATCCTTTCTTCCTGCAATCACAATTGTATCTTCATATACTCTAGCTTTCCCTCACAGAGTTTTTACAAGATCTGATATCAAATGATGACCTACCAGGCCTATTCCTCCACAATCGGTAGCCTTAATAAAGCTAATGCTATGCTACAGTTCTCATGAAAGAGACTCCAAACTTTCCCTCTCTATCAATTTCATTTAACTGCGCTCATATCAGTTATACATAAATATGGAAGGATTAGTTTTTAGAGTTTTGCGCTATCTTCAATACTTGAGTGTGATTAAGGGAACACACGAGCATGTCAACACTTTGTTCCTCAAAACCTATGTGATCGTTTAACTTCAATATAGCTGGATGCATGAGAATGTTAGAGGTGCAAAAATGAATCAAATTGTCAAAACGTGAAGAGAACTTTGTGAACATGAATAGAACTGTTGGTTCAGGAACAAAAAACCCTCCTTTGCTATACCTGTCGGTTACCATTAACCCTTCATATTTACTCCATTCGCTCTATTCATACTTCTTCAGTCCATTTGGTAGTGTTCATTAACTCAATTCCAATTCTCAGCCAACTTGAGATCCTTTGTTTATAACAGATATTCCCCTTTTTCATTCAACAGGTCTCAGCTTTTTTATAGTGCTTCAACACAACATAGACTTCAACAACGACATACCTAATGGTGATTTTATCTCCTTGGATAGAAACTTAAATTCGAAAAAAATAAAATCTCACATAGGAATGCATGGAAATGAAGAGAAACCTCGTGAAAAATCATTCGATTCATTTATATTACAGTCGTGAACCGACACACAAGATTTTTGAACATGAATTGATATGTCAGGCCTGGGGCCTTTACACCTCTATTAAATAACCTTAGTCATCATATCTACAAATCAAATCAACTTCTGAAATGATCAACCAAGTCTGAATTATAAAATAAAAAATCAACAATTCAAGAGTCTATGGATTACCCACGGCATAATGCAAATATTAGTCTCGCGATTACCACATGCCTTCAACCAACTGATGGAAATAACACCATTTCATTCTTATGCATGTGGCTCCACGAAACTATTTCACCGATCGCTGGAAATCGATGAAAAAGATTGAAAATTGCAGTCTATGCAAGTAATAATCAAAGATAAAAAATTCGAACCTCGTGGTAATCTCAGTCTGAAATTGTCTTAGTCCATCCTCCTGAATCAAAGCGGAAATATGGTGATCGATTATGAGTAGCAAGAGATCTCGTAAAGGTTGGTCGATGATAGTTTTTGTAAGCAGTGTTCCAGTTGCTCCTCTCTACCTTCGCACCACTATCGTGATAACAATAATCAAATATGTGCTAATTATATAGACATAAAAGACACTGAGGCAATGTTATATAACTTGAACACTATTTCATTAACCAATTTATGTAATACACAACACTTGGCCTGATTTTCAACATTAGATTGGCTTCATCTAATGCCTTTGAGGCTTACAAATATATACAAAAGGATTCTACAACCAATTCTGGTTCAAATCTACAATCTACTCAACCATATCTTAAAAATCCTCTAAATCCACTTTTGACTCAACTAAATCTGTATTCTAGGACTTCCTAATCCCTAATATCTTTATGAGATTTTCAAGTCTAGTATCTCTCGTATTCTCACATATTCGAGAATATTTTTATGTAAAAAAACCTCAGACACCTATTTCTCACTGAAATCATTAAAAATATACAAATTTCCTATTAATAAATTAATTTCTTTATCAAACATTAAACCCTTAAGTCAACCAAATATATAATGATTTTTCGAACAAAATGCTCCACCTAATTTTAATTATGTAAAAATTATGTTTTAATGTTATTATTAACATAGTTATGTTAGCATAACAATATTAACAAATGTGTTTAAATGTATATTGACATAATCAAATTTAACTTAAACCTCAAATTAAATTATTCTCATACTAGACTTTTTCTTAATAAAGTAGTATTTAAGTAGAAAAAATAATTATTAAAATTTATAAAACTATATATATTTCAATTTATTTTGTAATAATTATATATTTAAAATAATTACTCATATAAAAAATAATAACTAAATTTATATATATAAACTATCAAAATATATACAAATAAAAAAACTATTTTTTTACTAATTTAATTCCATATAATATCTATCTATCAATGGACTCAAGAATCCTTCACATTCAAATCAATAGACCTTACCAGGCATCAATTTTACATGGAGTCAACAATCTTTCACATTCAAACTGATGGACTTTAAATCCATCAATTTCACCGTTTTTATTGTTTGAAGTTAAAATACCAAGCCCCTATCGAAAACTTTAATAAAATACAACAGAACATTCTGTGCAAGATGTCGTCAATTTGCTTATATAATCTATAGTGGTAGTTTTTTAAATCTCTGCCCCTTAATCCTTCGAATTGCAATATTCACATGGGGTTCCGAGTTTATAAACATGTAGGACGACCCACCGTTTCAAATATGGTAGGTCGCCAACAATATTTAAACAGGGTTTATATTACTGATATCGTAGTTGAACTATCCAATCCCCCAATTTAAAACCCAAGGAAGCAAGTTAATAGGTAGTGTAATAAATGATTTTTAAATGAAGTATGTTTGTTAGTCCCTACCGCTGCGAAGGAGACTGTTGCTTTCAATCGGAACGAGAAGGTTAGCATTACTTAAATAACCAAATTTTTTATGTTATATTCCAACGAATATTCTGTGTCATCCAATCAAAAAAATCATCGTCTTATTTGGCCTCATATCGAGGCGGGAGTCTTGTTTTAGTGTATGTCGTCAATTGAGCATGAGATTATATTACTTTTTGTCATTACATTTTCCGCATTTTTTTGCCACTGCAGAGTAATGCTAGCATTACTCTGGTAGTATAAAATGTTTGTAAATTTTGAAATAGGAGGAATGCTACTTTGTTCGAAGATATGTAAACGGGATACAACAACCATGTGCCATATGATTCCCTTTTGGTATTTGCATGTTAGATGACACATATTCATATTTGCGTGTAAGATGACACATGTCTCACCAGGCCAATATAGCTATATCCCAGTTTCTTTTGATCAATCACCCGGGGCGATCTATGCTGGTTTTCTGAAAGACTTTCTGAAATCTGAAAGTGAATTCTGAAGCAAGCTTACTTGTTTGCAGGTGCTGCATAGAGCTACATCTCTTACAGAGACGGCAGTAGAGCTACATCTCTTGCAGAGACGCAGAGACGGCAGTAGAGCTACATCTCTTGCAGAGACGCAGAGACGGCGAGAAGACAATAGAATGTGCTACAACTCTAGGTATATCTATAGCTCTACACAATACACTTTGAATTTATGTTCCCTGTGATTGAACACATTGCAATACTGTAATTTCTTGGTTTAATGGTTGCAGGTACCGCCTCATCAATTGAAGTTTGAAGTAGGTCGCTGCGTTTGAAAATCGACCTAGCGGAAATCAATACAACGAGGGAGAAGGCACTAGTATTTATTGGACCTTCGAAATGGTTTCAGACGGTGGGTTGATGCACTTAAAAAAATGTGACAGGACTAGCACTAAACCCTTGTTCCTCTTCTGGACCTGCTGAAATGCGGCAATAAAGCCTTATTGGAGGTATTGGATGGAACAAGAAAGGAGAGCCAACAACGAAAATGCGAGGGGAATGATAGAGCTTCATTCAATGCATTATTCTCTGCCTGTAGTGAGTGATAGTCTCTGCTGGAGGATCAGTTTAGCCGCTTGGTTCTACCCGCTATGCGCTAGATGACAGAGACTGATCATGTCTCAGGAGGAAACCTGGGATATTTCTGTGTGGACTGCCCTATTATTTTCCCTTATGTATGATGAACCTACAAGCTAACAAGAATTCCTACTTGCAGGTTCTATCCGCTATGTGATAGATGACACAGGACTAATCATGTCTCATGAGGAAACCTAGGATATTTCTGTGTGGACTGCCTTACAAGAGTTTTTATTACCATATGAGATGCCAACATAAATCAGGTTTGTCTTTTAAATACAAGAATGCTCTGTTGTTATCGTCAAAGTTTAAAATCATATCAAAATCCCCTATCTTCATATTAAGCTCTCTCTGTGTGAAGTATATAATGCTATCTTATTGTGAGAAGTAATGTATCATTTTTAGTATTGTAATCGATATGTTTTGGGATATGAGCAATATGTGTTGGGATATGGGCTATTTGTGAAGACTAAACTATTTTAACCAAAGTCTTCCTGTACTCTAGGGATAATCCGATACTTCTCTGGATAATGAACAACTACCCTTAAAAAGAAAGAAACGAAAATTCAAGTGAGTAAATAAATTTACTGATGGGCATCGTGGACAAATATACCTATGAAATAATGGTAGGGAGCCACAGGCTTCAGTCCTATCCACAAATCTATACACACTTGATCTTGAAACCAATATCAAACCAATTAGGAGTCTAAGGGAAAGGCTAGCAAATGCAGTGAAGAGAACGTACGTGGATTTCTCCAATTTACAATCGAATACCTGCGGCAGGAGAACAGGTTAGCTACTTTTAGCTTAAAAAAAAAAAAAAATCCTTCCATATCTAAAAGAAAGAAATTGAATTTGTGAAGTATTTTTAAAACAATTAGAAACGATGTTTTTAATTTGATTTGTTAGAAACTTGACCATTACAGGATGTGGTTTTATCTCAGGATGTGGTTTTATCTTCTCTTATATTTGTCAAATTTCACACTTCAAATTAAAAAGCATTACAGCCAGCAGAAGAACATTGAAATATGAATTTTTTTTATCTGGAAAATACAAACTTACTGTTAATATCATACCATGCACATGGGAGTTACGAGAACAGCCCCATTCCAAAACACAGGTTGCTTTCTGTGCAGCAGAAGCGTAACTGCACCGCCCATGGATTCTCCATACAGAAATATGGGCATTTCTTCATACTAGTTTAAAACAATTAGACACTGTGTTTTCTGTGATGAAGCGCTCTCTCCATCTAGTGAACTCCCCTGGCAAATAGAACATATTCCCACCCAGACAATTATTGAATTCCTGAGGTTTTTGTTAACATGTTGTATACATAAGCCTGTTAGTGCAAAGCCACATCGAGTTAGTTTTCTTGCTTTCATTCATAGATCTATTGCCCTTGTCTTTCTTGGTTAAACATAAATCTAGTTTATAACAGAGCTTCTAAATTTTTTTAAATCAATTCTTTAGGTAGTCTTCTATGATTTAATCGAGCACCAATTTGTTTGAAAGGTGGTGGCTTTCTGCAAGCCCACATGTCATCCAGATGTTCCAGATGTTTCTGGCTGGGCCATAATTTATTTCTTGGCGATTAGACAAATAAGTTATATGTAATAATTATAAAATAAAAAACAATAAAGTAAAATTAAAAAATTTATGCAAGGAAAGAACATACAAGTTGTATGCATAGAAAGCACGTCTCTACAAATTCTTTAATGATATTATGTTTTATCAAGAAGGTTTAATAATAATGTGAGTGTATGTTGATATCACTACAATTAATAAATTTCAAATATTATTATTAAACAATATTAATAACCTTCATTAATTTCATAAAAATGTACCACATAAACTACTCCAATTTTTGTTCTTTCCATTGTCAAAGGCAAAGCATTTTGGAACAAAAACGATTTCTACAACTTCCGGAAATTTCTGGAAACGTTCTCTTAACCAATACGGCCTACCGAGACTAAATTCACGATCGATAATAATATAATAAAACATCTGAAAATTAGAAAGTTCATTGATTGATGTTGTAGCCTAGGATGGGCAAATTCCCTAAAATTATCAAAACCAAAATAGAAAAAATATTATAATTTATTTTGAAATATTATATGTAAATTGTAATCTTAAAAACGTTGAGGTAAATCAAGTAGCCAATCTTGATGTTTTATATTTCTATATTTTAACAATATTTTAACAATGACTATTATTGGTTATGGTGATCTTCGGCCTATGGAATTTTTGCTGGAATCCGTCTATACCCAGTTGTAACAAGTTACATACTAGTATATTTCACTCAGATGTAACAAGTTACACAGTAGTATATTTAAGAAGAAACAATCTCTTACCATATCTAAGAAGAAACAATCTCGTACAGATTGTTCTTTGCATAATTTCCATATATGTTTACATGTTTTTTCCATCATTTCTTTTAAATTGAGCGCTACCAAGTGATCTGTACAACGGCATAACTCTGAAATTGTAAAATATTAATCTATCTTAATACTAATATAAGAATTAGAACTTATGTAATAACTCATATCTTGTTTGCATTGTAAAAGTATGTTTTATCATTTTTTTAAAATGAGTTAGCGAACCTTTGTACAGAAGCCCTCTTGGCTATTTTTAAATTGAAAACTCTCATTTTAGATGGTTTTTTATATTATTCATGAGATGAAGAATATTCCTTTTTAAATCAATTTTTATTCACTTATTTATTTTAATTTTTAGAGCTTAATTTCAATATAGACCAATCCTACCACTTAATTAAAACTAATTAATTATAATTATCTTATATAAAATTTAATTTATGGGTAAATCTATGAAGTTGGGTTATACTTTTGTGAGAATTGGGGGCATAAAACATTTTTTTTTCAACAATTTGGCTGAAATTTTATAACAGTTCGGCCTAACTATTATAAAAGTTCGGCTGAAATTTTGAGATTAATACGGCCAAACTCATTCTACTATTTACATTGACGACGAACTTATGGCATGAGAATATTTTTTTTTAAATCAATTTTTATTCACTTATTTATTTTAATTTTTAGAGTTTAATTTCAATATAGACCAATCCTACCACTTAATTAAAACTAATTAATTATAATTATCTTATATAAAATTTAATTTATGGGTAAATCTATGAAGTTGGGTTATACTTTTGTGAGATTTCCGGGCGGAAAACTTGTTTTTCTCAACAATTCAGCTGAAATTTTATAACAATTCAGCCTAACTATTATAAAAGTTCGGCTGAACTTTTGAAATTAGTACGTCCGAACTCATTCTACCATTTACATTGACGGCATACTGACGGTGTGAGAAAACAGATTTTTGGCCAGAGATTGGAAAACCGGCAATATAAGTTCGACCGAACTCTTAAACTAATCCAACAGAACTTTAGTTTATAAATACACTAGCCTAGAGCTATTAATGGGCTTCGGGCTTATTAGCATCTGTGTTTGCTATGATCATGTTTCATCTGCGTCTGCTGTGTGTTTCAGGCCTGGGTCTATTTCTACCTCTTTGGTCTTGGAAGAGTCTTGCTGGTTGGCCTCGGCTCCGAATTTCGAATTTCCAGGTTGGAAACACCCGCTGCCTTTACTGTAAATTTTATGACTTCATTTTGTGTGGTAATTGACTGTAATTCTATAACTGTAAATTCTATGAATGCTTTCAATTGCTGTTATTGCTGTCATGACTGTAAATTCTATGACTGTAAATTATGCTGTCAATTGTTTCGTCTGCGTCTGCTATGTGTTTCGGGCTTGCGGCTGCGTCTGCGTTTATACTGAGGCTTATCTCTGTGATTAATATTGAACATCACATCTTGAATTTGATCCAAATTTTTCACTTTGAGATATAGCATCAATCCTTCTTCTTCAATTTTTCTTTAAGAATGAACTAGCTCACTATGATATTAGCCGAGAATTTTCCATCTTCATGTTAGTTTCAATGACATGATATTGAAGAACCTTTCACTGAAGATATGTATAAGTGGATTTTCAAACTTGCTTTTTATCATGACCTTATCTCTAATACAATGTTGAGAAATCCATAGGTTTGGTAGTTAAATTTTTTGCTTATTATGAAATTATGTTGTGTTGTTTTTGTTATTATTATTTGTTCTTAAAATTTATCTTTCATTATCATCAATACTAATACAAATAACAAAATAAAAAATGACACAACATGTAGGCACACTACCATGGATAACTCTTCCATTTTCACGACACCAAAACATTCTCTATGATAACTCTTGACTGTATTAGCACTGATTTTTGTAGCACTGAGATCATTGAATGAGATAACACTAAAATCTTCTCTTATACAGACTCCTTTCTGTGGTGGTAATGAAGCATAAATAGCACCAATAGTGTGGCTTTAATTAACTTCAATTACACTGAATAGCATCAAAGATGTATAACACCAAAACTATCCTTTGAAGAAATACAAAATTCATATGAATTGCATCTTTGTATTTAGCCTGAAATTTATTCCTTTCGTAATTGTACCGAAACCTAAAGTCACCCATCTAAACCGATAATTAGGCTGAAACTATCTCTATAATTTTACTACAAAATTCTATGTTGGCAATGAGAAAACCTCAGCTGGGTATAAATATTATTTTTCCACAGTAAATGAGCTTACATGACTTAGTGAAGGGTTATGTCTCCATATAGAGCGACTTGAATATTTTTATTTGAGGCGGACATGTATATTTTGAGAGAGGCTGACTTGAAGGTTGGCCTTGAAGAAGATTCGTTGAGGAGATTGAGGATGATGACCTTGCAAAAGAAAATGGCTTGATCGAGGAGTCCAATAAATTGACTTTGGCTCAATACTAATTACATTATTTAAAAGCCCAAAATATATCTATTTAAATCTGTAATGACAAACCTAGAATTCCACAATGGGTTCCTTAATCTAAATATGACCCAAGCATGAAACACATGCTTTAGTAAGTCATTTAATAATTAAATTTTTTTTTTGACAAATATATTAATAATGAAGACTCAACCTAGCTACATTCTTCAACATCTAAGAGACACAATTGTATTGTAATATTTTCCCTTCTTTCCAACTTAATCCATCCTTCTAGAAAAATCTATTTTAATGAAGCGCATATATCCATAGTGATCCAGTGATATTTGTTCAACAACATCTATTCCATTTTGGACTTATATATCTCAAAACTATGCTCATTGAATTTATGCATCTATATCTTTAAAGTACTCAACTATTTTATTTCACCATAGGAATCAATTCGATATCTCTCCCATTTTAATGGGGTCTATCACATTTTGAGAAAAACACATTAGCCATAAAAGTTTCCCATTGAAACCAAAAGTAATTGGATACAAAACATGGGTTTTAACCTTATATAGTTAATAGTTTCAAATATATTCTTAATAAAATGAAAAATATTCAATGCAAAACACATGCATTAACATATAATTTACTCGATAAACTCAAAACGAGAAGATCATTTTTTTTATTAGTATATTAATTTTTAGACCATCAGACACACACGCACACACATATGTATGTATGTATATATGTATATATCCCATGAAAATTATAAACTACCAATCCATTACCTTGGATCAGATAAAACTTCAGTTCTTTAACTGAAACTGTAGAACCATGAGGTAAACTACCATGTACTAGAAAAATGCTAAGAGAAAAAACCATGTGATGAAAACCATCATAAAGGGAGAATTTTTTTTTCCAAAAAACTTTTTTTTGGGGGCACTACCCCTGAACACCTGTGTGTGGGGGATTTTTCGTCTTTATGAAACCATAAAGTTGGGGTCCTTTCCTCCCATTTTATTCCCACCACTATGCTTAGAAAAATATATAGTGCATGGGGGTATTCACATAAATAATATAACACATACCAAACATCCAATAATTCTCTTTAATGCGACCATCAATGTTGCAATGGTTAGAATTATTTATACTACACTTGCATGGATGTGTAGTGGCTATTTTATTCTTATCCTTTCCCCATTTCCAGTTCATATTCCCCTCCTTCAAAGCTTCTTGGTTCTATCTTTTGTTCAAACCACTTAAGTACCCTTTATTTTGGCCTATGGTTTTTAGATAATGTGCGTATACACATGGCTCATACATTATCCTTCGCTTGGAAAGAATCACTTATTTTTGTAGATGGTTATATAGACCCCACATATACTTAAGGAGTACATTTGGGCTCTTGGGAAAGATATCCAACAATATGACCATATTTTTGAACTTAGTACACTCTTATACACCTTTATGTCTACATAAAGTAGTGTGAGTGATTCCACGACTCCTCTACACACTTCATAGGGTATAATTGGGACTTGATGACTGTTCTTAAGTCCTCCCACCTAGTGTTTGGCATATCAACTTACAACCTATTTTTTTCCATATCACTTCATGACTAGGTCATAGCACAACCCTCTAGCTTTAGTCTAGAAAATGATATATTTTTTTTCTTTGTCTATATGATAAATGATAAAAACAAATTGTAATTTATGCAACCAATGGTTTTTTTTTAGTGCATTGATCTCACCTTTGTATGAATTTATGTTCAATTTCACTTCAAAATTGAATAGGGACTATGAACGTTCAATGGCAGTAAAATTTGGCTTATCTTTCTTATGCTATTTCCTTAACTCCTTCTTTGGGTATTCATGACCTCCCAATTTCTCCTATAATATAAAATCTGAGTTAGAGCCCTCATCATCTTTGAATAGTTGAATATTTTTTGCTAAAAATACGATGAAGAGGTTTATACTGCAACCAACGTTAGTGAAATTCACATCAAACCTCACAATTTTTGCTTCTACAAGACCATGTGGGTTATTCTAAATAGACAATGTCTACCATAACTAGGGTTATATGAATTTATTCTCAAATATATTCCTAGATTCCCTACAATTTCTGATAGAGACATATCTTCCTAGATTCCCCAAAATAGTTCGGCTGAACTTTAGTTTATAAATACACCGGCCCGGAGTTGTTAATGAGTTTCGGGCTTATTTGCGCCTGTGTCTGTTGTGATTGTGTTTCATCTGCATTTGTTGTGTGTTTTAGGCCTACATCTACATCTGCGTCTAGATGTCTCTGGTCTTGGCAGAGTCTTCTTGTTCAGCCTCGACTCTGAATTTCGAATTTCCAAGTTGGCATGACCTGCTTTCAATTGTTGTCTTTACTGTAAATTCTATAAACATATAAGTAGATGTCTTGATATGACTGCATTTTGTGTGGCTATGTTCCAGTCCAATATGTGATCATGTTTCATCTGCATCTTCTATACTAAGCCTCACTAATGGACTGCCTTAAACTATTTTCATTTTTGGCCTGCCTTGCTTATTTTTTCTCTGTTTCAAAATGACGTGATTGAATTCAAATAAAACAATGTTCATAAATGATTCAAAATGTCTAGCTCTTCAAAAATACCAAGTAAAACCAACAAACAACTCCACATTTTGAAAACCATTCCATTTAGAAAATCCATTCTTTTAGTACCTTGAAATATACAAGGAAAGGAAGTTAATAACATTTCAGGTAGGGAAGATAAAGATGTCATAGCAGAACTCCGATATATAAGCACAGTCTTCAATTCCATTGTTTCTTAGGTGAAGTATTATCTTCACATTAAAGCATTTTATAAGGTTACTCTAAAACCAAAGGCTTTCTCCAATTAATTAAAGGCAAACTTTAAGGCCTAAAAAATGAACCTAAAGTGGTTGAAATTCCATAGGATTTTAGTATATCTGTTGAGTGTTAACTTCTACAAGGTTCTATAGGTAGAGTTTGTAAAGGGGCAGGTAGTGTTAAATTCTACAAGTTCTATAGGGAGAGTCTTTAAAGGGCTAGGTAGTCTCTGGATCTCATATTTTATGAAAAGTGACATATCTAGTAAATTCCCCTACAGTCAATCTCTGGAATAGATCTAAATAGAAGTTCTTCATTTTAATATCCATAAACCACAACCACTTTAAGGCAAATCATGTACATATGTCATTTATCTCATACATGTTTCATTTCTCCCATAAAATCTTAAGGAAAACTTTAAAGCATGTGTCATTGGCTTTCTCTCATTAACTTTAAAGCATGTGTCATTTCTCAATGCTTTCTCCCATTAATTCAAAGCAAATTTTGAGGCCTAAAAACTGAAAGTAGCTAAGCTTCCATAGAATAAGATACCCCAAAATCAAATGGAGTAGAATGTAAAATGTTAAAATTGGAGTGTTTTATGATGTAATGGATCTTAATAATCTAGATTGGCATGGCTGTATTGAACTTCCATAGGACAGGATCCCCCAAACTCAAGGTGAGTAAAGTCTAAAATATTAAAAGTGGAGTGTTTTATGATGTAATGGATCTTAATAATCTAGATTGACATGGTTGTATTTTATTAATGTACCCAAATTTACACCTTCCATGTTGCTTTATTCTTGTAAAATAATAAAAGTGGAGTGTTTTAGGATGTGATGGATATAAAAAATCTAGATTGTGTTAAATATGTTGTAATGGATCTTAATAATCTAGATTGACATGGCTATATTTAATTAATGTACCTAAATTTACACCCTCCATGTTGCTTTATTCTTGTAAATTGTTAAAAGTGGAGTGTATTAATGTACCTAAATTAACACATTTCATGTTGTTTTATTCTTTTAAAATTTTAAAAGTGGATTGTTTTATGATGTAATGGATATAAATAATCTAGATTGACATGGATACAGTGATATGTTGATAGTGTAGGTTGATGTTGAAGTTGTAAAATTCTTGTACATATCAATTATTATAAATTATTAAACAATTTGATAAGTTCTAAATAATACTTCTTATTAAGGACATAAGTAATTTTTGATGATAGTGTAGGTTGATGTTGAAGTTGTAAAATTCTTGTACATATCAAGGATGAATGATGAATCATAGTACAAGCCAAAAATGACATTATTATAAATTATTAAACAATTTGATAAGTGCTAAATCATACTTCTTATTAAGAACATAACTAATTTGTCATAACAGAACTATGATATATAAGCACAGTCTTCAATTCCACTATTTTGTAGGTAAAGTAATATCTTCACATTAAAGAATTTTATAAGGTTACTATAAAACTAAAGGCTTTCTCCCATTAATAAAGGCAAGCTTTAAAGCCTAAAAACATAACCTAAATTGGTTGAACTTCCATAGGATTTTAGTCTATCTGTTGAGTGTTAACTTCAACAAGGTTCTATAGGCAAATTCTGTAAAGTGCCAGGTAGTGTTAACTTCTATAAGTTCTAAAGGAAAAGTCTATAGAAGGCCAGGTAGCCTCTGGATCTCATCTTTTCTGAAAGCTAACATATCCAGTAATTCCCCTACAGTCAATCTCCGGAATAGATCTAAATAGAAGTTCTTTATTTTAATATCCATAAACCACAACCACTTTAAGGAAAACTATGTACATGTGTCATTTCTCCCAGAAATTCTTAGGAAAAGTTTTTAAAGCATGTGTCATGTTGGCTTTCTCCCATTAAATTTAAAGCATGTTTTTATTAAGTACATAGAATAATTTTTCAAACCATGTAAATGTCATTTCTCCCACAAACTAAAGGCTCTCTCATTAATTCAAGGTAAAATTTAAGGCCTAAAAATTGAACCTAAAGTGGCTGAACTCTCATAGGATTTTGAATTTCCATAGGATTTTAGTTTGTCTATTGAGTGTTAACTTCTACAAGTTCTAAAGGAAGAGTCTGTAAAGGGCCAGGTAGCCTCTAGAGTTCATATTTTCTCAAAGATGACATATCTAATAAATGCCCCTACGACCAATCTCTGGAACAAAAATAGAAGTTCTTCATTTTAATATCCATAAACCACTATTGCTCTAAGGCAAACCTTGTACATGTGTATTTCTCCCTTCGCCCATGAAATTTTAGGAAAAATTTAAGTCATGTGTCATTTCTATTTCATTTCTCCCACAAACTCATAAATGTGTGACTTTTGACATAACTTCATCAACCACCACAACTAGTTGTTTTAGTAAGTGAATAAAATAATTTTCCAAACCATGTAAATGTCATTTCTCCCACAAACTAACGGCTTTCTCCCATTAATTCAAGGCAAAATTTAAGGCCTAAAAACTGAATCTAAAGTGGCTAAAATCTCATAGGATAGTATCCCCCAAACTCAACGCTTTCCCCCATTAATTCAAGGAAAAATTTAAGGCCTCAAAATTGAACCTAAAGTGGTTGAACTTTCATAGGATTTTAGTTTTTTGGTTGAGTATTAAATTCTGCAAGCTCTAAAGGAGTCTGTAAATGGCTAGGTAACCTCTACATATCATCCTTTCTTAAGGCATGTAAAGGGCCAAGTAGCCTCTGGATCTCATCGTTTCTTAAGGCATGTCATTTCTAGATGTGCTTTCTGCCATAACTTTTAGGGCAAACTTTCATGAAAATCAGCATGAACCATGTATATGTGTCATAAATCTCCCTTAAACTCTAGGAAATGCAATCTTTAACACATCTCATTTCTAGATGTGAATTCTACCCTAAAATTTAAGTCAAACTTTAAGATAAACCATGCACATGTCATTTATCTCATGCACATGTGTCATTTCTCCCATGCATTTGCAATGAATGTCAATTTAATATTTTTTATTGAATGTGTTTTTTCGGGGATAAAATACCCACTAAATATGGTTGAAAAATGGAAATTATGCATAGATGTTTCTTGTTATCCCAATCCAGAGAAAGTAGTGATTACATATGTGCTTTCCAATATTGCGACTAGCAAAGTCGTCCAAAGGAAAATGAATATACCGGGAAGAACAAAAAACAACGAGGCATATTATATTGCATTGAGTTTCACACATCAGTTAGTGCTTTGAAAGTTGTGTTTTACATAATTTGTGTACATTAAATTACATTAATTTTCTGAAATTTATTTTGAATTTATTTTAAATAGTAATTTAAAAAAATAATTGTAAATGTCCACTGTAGATATATATATCATGGAGGATGAACAACGAAGATCAACAAAATCCCATATCTCTATGAGAAAGGGGGATCACGGATCAAGGGATGTTCATGGTATTTAAATATAATCTTAAATCTCCATACATATACATGCATGTGTGTACATATGGAATTGACTTTTTATCAATTTTGTGAGTTAAATTAGTTGTTAATAAGTTTCATTTTTTATTTTTTAGGAGCTAAGAAGAGAGGGGTGTCTACTCCATCAATGGAGCACGCCCATGGTTCACACAATCGTGGTATGGTTCACACGATTTAATCAATCAATATGTACATGTATTAATATGTATGAATATATTTTTGAATTGATTATAAATTCATATTTGTTTATGAAGCTTCTCTCTCATCTCGTGAGGTTGGTGGTGGTTCAGATTCCCTTAGAGGGTCATCAATAAGTGTTCATGGATTTCCTGAAGGTAGTGATATGTATTCCCCCGGAGGCCAATAAATAGATGGTCGTGTTGGTTCTCAACAAGATTGTTCTGGTTCTCAACAGTATCAGGGTGGGCAAGATGCTAGCCAACCACATCGAGGTGGCAATCAATTTGAATATTATTTTCATTCAATTTGTACACATTTTTTTACATGTGTTTTCTTAATATAAAATTTTTTATAGATTGATGCAAAGACTGAAAATTCTGCTCCAAATGTTGCACAAAAAACATGCAGGATAGAATGTGTCATTCAAGAAGAAGGTTGTCCACAAACCATGACATATTCATCCTACATTTCTGATATACCTTGGGAAATAAACATGCAGTAATGCACCTTAGAAAGGTGTCGACATCTTCATGAAAAATTGAAGAGAGATCTCATGGCTTTGACTCTACCTACTGAGAGTTGACAAAGCTTGGAAATATTTACACACTCTTTAGGCGAACTAGTAGATGTGTATCGAAAGCTTGGGCGAACCACTGATACTTCTGTAGAAGTTATGAGAAAAATAAAGAAAATTGTGATGGGTCCCGATAACTGGGAGGTTGTTAAACAAAGAGTTACAGCAGAAATGGCCAAGTCTATGTTTAATTTCAAAGAAGGGCCGAAAAGAAATATGTTGAAGGTGCAATATTTCAAGAACCTTCATATAGCCCACTATTTGTATGACAGACACCTTGCAGCCTATGGAAGACTCCCATGGAACGGTGAGGTTCCACTTTATTTTGAAAAATTATTTTATGCAAAATTATTTTTGCAAATGAAACCCAATTACAATGACCTTCCCTCTGAATTTTTTGGTCCTGGGAAAGGTCAATTGTGTGACCGTAAGGGCGCTAGGTGTGATTTTGAGTTGCCTCGCCCTAAGCCACCATTGGTTAGTCAATATTTTCATGTCGAAACGTTGAGGTTAGAGATGGAAGCCACTTCTCAAATTAGTCGAGAAGCAAGGGATACCATCATTGACAATGTTCCCAGTGAATTTGGTGGAGTCGATGTTTGTCTAAATCAACAAAGAGCGCGTGAAAATGCACGTGCAAATTTTGTGTATTATACAGATGAAGAGATTGACAACATGAGTGTTGAAGATCTCAAAATATATGCAAAGAATTGTCGCAATGGTTGGTAGGACCTAATTGTTCATGAGGAAGAGGGAATGGGAACGATATGTGTTAGTGGTTAGGGTTCAATTATTTTAAGACATATACAATTTGTAATAAATACATATATACATACATTTATTTGTATATATTAATCTAACAAAAATGTATCATTATATATTAACACCATTTGCAATTGTCATGCTTGATGAATGAAGAAAATGTTAATATCACGGTCAGAGCCACTGGTTCAAACAATCAAGATGGGTCTCACCATAAATCATACAATCAAGATGGTTCTCACCATCAAGATATCTTGGCAAATGTTAGTGTTTTTTAAGTGAACATGATGATGTACAATTATTTTTTATCTGTTATTATATATATCGAAACATGATGAGATTTTTTTAAAATAAATAATTGTGCACACATATACATGTACATATATATAATAAAATGTTTTAACAGATTCTGATTCCGTCCAATGTTTTTGCGATCGCGAAATCTTCTTCTTCATTGGGAGATGTACCTTCTTCTTCCTTAGGAGATGTTTCAAATCCATAATCACAAGTATGGAAAATTTTTCACTTTTAAAATTTATGTTTTTAAGTTATATATTCCACCTCAAAAAGTTCCATTAAAAAATGAGATATATCTATATCTTGAGTTATTTTAAATTTTTTGAATTTTAGGATTTGGAGATTTTCTTTCTGAACCACTTTTAGGAGATGAGCCAAATCAACTAGCACAAGTATTCAATTTTTCACTTAAATATATATGTGTGTGTGTGTGTTTTTAAGTTATAAATTGAAGTTTAAAAGTTTTATTATAAATTGAAATCTAGAGATTTTGAGTTATTTTAAATTTTTTGAATTTTAGGTTTTTGGAGATTTTCTTTTGGAACCTCTCTTAGAAGATGTGCCAAATCCACCAGCAGAAGTATTCAAATTTTCACTTAAATATATGTTTTTAAGTTATAATTTATAAATTAAAGTTTAAAAGTTTTATTATAAATTGAGATATTGATTTTGAGTTATTTTATACTTATAATTTTTTTGAATTTTAGGTTCCTATAGAGGATTTATTTTCTCCACGGACTCTAGCGATGAAGATAGGAACATCCACACCATTTAAACCATTTGAACAAGTTGTCTAATTTTTTTTTAATATTATTGAAAATAAGTTTATATATGCATTTTAATTTGAAATTTTTTAATATATATATATATATATATATATATATATATATATTGTACAGTTTACTGTTGAAGATGTTCCTGTGGGGGAAGTTTTAGTAGATGAGCAACAATTGGAGAGGGAACCTCATGAGGTATTGCATGATTTTTTTTTACATTTTGTTTTGAACATGAAGTTCTATATATTCTCACTCAATTTTAAAACATCAAAGTTTAATGTTTTTACGCATTGTGTACAGGTTTCCCATGCTTCGCAGGATAGCTCGAGGATTGTGACTTTGCTGGGAGAGACACTACATCCATATGTATTTGATGGGCGATGCACATGCACATGTGCAACATTATATTTTCAATAGATTTAGTCTTAAAATTATTTTTTTATATATAGTCTTATCTAGATGCAATGATATATAACTTGATACTTGATACTTGATACGTGTGAGATCTACAAATTTTGGACATATTTTATTTGAACTAAATTTGGTACATATGAATGTGATATATAATGTTTTTAAAACTTAAGTTTTGGATGGTTGCACTAGATTTTGCATGTGAAGTAATGTTACAACGTTATATAATTTGTTTTGTTTTTAAAACTCAAGTTTTGGATGGTTGAACTACATTTGGCATGTGATGTGAAGTAATGTTGTGTTATAATTTGTTTTGTTTTTAAAGTGTTATGGTTGAATTACATTTAGCATGTCAAGTAACGTTACTTGATACTTGATACTTGTGATCTATAATGTTTTGTTTTTAAAACTCAAGTTTTGGATGGTTGAACTACATTCGGCATGTGAAGTAATGTTGTGTTGTATTTTTTTTTGTTTTTAAAACTTATGTTTTGGATGGTTGAACTAAATTTGGAATGTGAAGTAATTTTTTGATATATATTAATTTTTTGTTTTTAAAACTTAAGTTTTGCATGGTTGAACTACATTTTTCATGTGATATAATGTTTTGTTTTTATTCGATAGTTGAACTACAATTGGCATGTGAAGTAATGTTTTGATATAATGTTTTTATTTTTAAAACTGAAGTTTTGGATGATTGAACTAAATTTGACATCTGAAGTAATGTTGTGTTATAATTTGTTTTGTTTTTAAAACTTAAGTTTTTGATGGTTGAACTACATTTGGCATGTGAAGTAATGTTGTGATCTATATTAATGTTTTTTTTTTTAAACTAAAGTTTTGAATGGTTGAAATACATATGGCATGTGATATAATGTTTTGTTTTTATTGGATAGTTGAACTACAATTGGCATGTGAACTAATGTTGTGATATAATGTTTTTGTTTTTAAAACTCAAGTTTTGGATGGTTGAACTACATTTGGCATGCGAAGTAATGTTGTGTTATAATTTGTTTTGACTTTAAAACTTAAGTTTTGGATGGTTGAACTACATTTGGCATGTGAGGTAATGTTGTGATCTATAATGTTTTGTTAAATTAAAACTTAATTTTTGGATGGTTGATCTATATTTGGCATGTGATATAATGTTTTGTTTTTATTGGATAGTTGAACTACAATTGACATGGCATGTGAAGTAATGTTGCGATATAATGTTTTTGTTTTTAAAACTCAAGTTTTGGATGGTTGAACCACATTTGGCATGTGATTATGATATTATGTTTTGTTTTTTAAATTCAAGTTGTCATTTTCCAAACATAAAAAAATTCACATGAATATATGTACGTGTAGAAATGATTTTACACATGTTTGAATATATATGTTAAAACGATTGACGTACAATATATATATATATATATATATATATATATATATATATATATAAAGAATCATAAGATTCCAGGTCTTGTTAGATGTGTCAAAAAATCATAAAGTTTTAAAAATGCATTCTATAATGTATATATATCTAGTACGTGCAACATTTTTCATCAATGAACCCCAATTTAACTAGTTTGTAGCTTAAATTAATTAGTTCTGAAAGTAGCTTAAATTAATTAGTTTTCAAAGTAAACAAAAACCCCAATTTAATTAGTTTGTATGAAAAAATAACCTTTCAGTATAATAGATCCCCTGTCATATGGAAACCTGGGATCATTATAGTTTTCTAATAATTTCATCTTTCGTTCAGTGCAACACATCAAATAATGCTTCACATTTTCATCGTTGTGAGTAGGTGCAATTATAGAAAAAACATCTCCTACACAATAAAACAAACTTAACAAACTTATGTATTTAAATTCAGATCATAATTAACATGAAAAATTAACTTTAAAATAATTTTAGTATCTATTTCTAGATCTCTATCATTTGAAAGCAATTCAAATGTTACATTCTCTAACAAGATCAGAAACTCGATCACCATCAGATAATACTGTAGTCTCTTCTGATTGCATTTCTTCAAACATTGCAACGGAAATTTTCCCCTTTGTATTTAGCTCTGTATGTTTCCAATCTTTTACATAAATTTTGTTTTCACAAACATCATTGGATTCTGTGTTGTCTATGAAAACATGACAAAACCAAGAATATTTTCTTTTATCCAATGCAAACACATTTGTTGACAACTTTGTTTTAATTGAATGCAATTTTCGAGTCCCTTTTATTGTTTCAACGTCATTTCTAATTGGTCTATCTACATCTTCGATCCCAATATGCAAAAAAAACCTATATATGAAAAATTCAAATAAGAATGTAAATATGATATCAAAATACCATCAAAGATAATCATTGTGATAAATGTACATTGTTTAAAATTGGATATCTAATAAAAATTTAATTGAATGTACCTTCACACTTCCGTTGATCGGTTAGTCTCATGGCTTAGAGCAACGATGAACAATTGAACAACTTCTTTAGCATCTACAAGTTGGTTTGCAGAGGAGTTCATTTGATATCTTCAAAGTGCTCCTTTTATGCATGCCCCTACACCGTCATGTTCTCCTTTTCCATGGCCAGTCTCAAAGAAATTCCAACAATGTTTAATGCAGGTTTTCCTATGAATACAATACAACCAAAGTAATGATCGTGAAGATTTGAATTGACCTGCTGCACATCCATCTGACCATATCCAACATTCATTGAATTGTATTCCATGACTTTTGAAGGAGTCATAAATCTTTCCAAAACAGTGTTGTACGAAATATGTATCATGTGTACGATCGTCACTGATATAAACGTGATATTCTTTAATAACATGCCGAATTTCACTGGTGCTTTCTATATGATCAACATTTTTTTTGCATGTTTATATAAAATATGGACAAGCATGGATACTTGGTCAGAATGAGAGTATTCACTCTTAATTTCTTTTTGTTGAACAAATGTGTAGTTTTTTACAAAATCAATTACTGACAAAATGGTCCCTGGTGGAAAAACTTTACGAGATTTTTTGAATTGCAATTCTTGCCATCGAGCTCTATGGGAATGCATGGTGTATTTATAATTTTTTACCTGAAACTTTCTCAAAAAATCTATCACAAATATTTCTTCTTCTTGTAATTCAATTCTTTTAGCACTATTTTAACCTTGAATCGATGTATGGATATATTTATATCTCTTCCATTCCACTTTCATGTTGGACAATGATTGATCATTTATATCAGTACGATATTTGTCCTGAAATTTAGTCAAATTTCCACAATTATCACATTTTTTACCACCAACATATTTCTTTTCGTAAAATAATTCATCGCTTTCTCTTTCACATAAAATTTGAGATATGAAATCACGGATAGTGGAAGGAGGAGGTGAATCTTTCCAAAATTTTCTACCAAAATTAAGGAATGTGTCATAATATAACTAAAATTTCACATGATAATAACAACAGCAAGTGTCGCGTACAGTGATAGGTTTTATATACCATGGTTTTTGTTGAACAAAAGCATTGATTGAGACATGAATTTCATGATTATCTTCTTTGAACTTGTTGAAAAACTCTATCTGAGTGGTTTCCAAGAAATGTTTTTCATGTTCTTCGTATTGATTTCATGTTATTCTTCTTCGCATCACATCCCTTGCATTTTGCGAAACACATGAATTTTTCTTCCAATATTCATATATTATTTTTTTACATTTTCTTCAAGTCTATCTTTGTATGCTTGCCTACAAATAGTTCACCAACAAGTGAGTTCTTCATTTACATCTATTTGCAACCAAATTTTATGATGTTTGTGCAAAGTTTTTCGTGAGGTTCCTAATGCTCATGCCATAGATTTTACCATGCGATTCTCTTTAGTACTTGATGAGACCACTGCCATATGTATTGTTCTACGTACAACTGAAATTGAATTTATAGCACTATTTATATTTTGTATCACATTTTCCTTTATTTTTTATATCTTTTGTTGATTTTTGAATACCCAATAAAGTCATAACTTCTTTTAATTTCCTTAATGATAGGAGAGCTTTCAACATTTGCGCTTAATATGTCACACTTTCCTTTATGAAGTACGTATCAAAAATGTGTTTAACACGATATCGTATAACATGGTCAACTCTTTTATCTCGATATGTGTGAGTGTCAAAATTTTCTAACATCTCATCATCGACATTAATTTCATCTGTACATATTCGAATGAATAGTATATAATAAGTTTACATATTCAATAAATAACTAAATTAATAAATATGTATAATTTCAATAATACGTGCATGTGTTCAACATATATATATATATATACCTTGTGATTCAGTTTCTTCACTTGAATTTCTTTCAACATTTTCACCATCTTCAATCATTGGTTCAATATATCTTTCACTCTCTCTTTCAAAATTTTGTATCTCATCATCAATGTTTTGAGGAATATCTCTCTCTGTTTACATTAAAAAATATTTTTAAAATTAGTTCAACAAATAAAAAATAAGTTTGAACACATTTTACACTAGGAAAATTTTAAATATCAAATTCATAATATTTACATTTACGTACATGCTTCAACTTCTAGTTGAGGTTGATTTTCCCTTTCGATATTTGAGAGTGCTTCTCTCTTTTGTTTGCGATATTTTGTCCTCTGTTCTCTACATTCCTCAGGGTCTCCTGTTCGATCATGTTTTCTCGCACAATTCCTTCAATTTCCCATGATAATAGAGTATGAAGTTTAAAAAATTTCCTTCAAAAATTTAAACAAAAACTCAATTAGAAAAACATCACAAAATATTGAATTTAAAAAAAAAAAAACTCATTTTAAAAATTTTGCAAAAAATACATACTTCGATCCAAAACACTTACTTTAAAAAATTCGAGAAAAAATGTCTTCTAAAAATGAAACGAAGCTCAAGATATTTCCTTCTAAGTCCTGCAAAAAAATTTCATTTAAAAAGTTAGACAAAAACTCATTTTAAAAAATCATTATAAAATATTTACTTCAACTCAAAACACGTACTCTAAAAAAAAGTCACTTCAAAAAATACCTCCAAAAAATTTCCGTTGAAAATTAATTTCAACTTCTTAAAAAATGTCACTTTAAAAAATACTTCAAAAAAATTTCTAAAAAAATATCACTTTAAAAAATACCTCCAAAAAATGTCCTTTGAATATTAAGCCTAAAAAAAGCCCTTTCGAAATTAAGTCAAAAAAATGTATTTTGAAAATTAAGCCCAAAAACCTCTCAAAACAAAATACATCCAAAAAAATGTCCTTTGAAAATTAAGCCCAACACCTCTAAAAACAATGAAAATTAAGCCAAAAACTTCTAAAAACAAAATACTTTAAAACCAAAAAATGTATTTTGGAAATTAAGCCCAAAAACCTCTAAAAACAAAATACATCCAAGAAAATGTTCTTTGAAACTTGAGTCCAAAATTTCTAAAAACTAAACACTTGAAAACAAAATCAATGAAAATTAAACCCAAAACTTCTAAAAACAAAATACCTTAAAAAAAACCAATAAAAATTAAACTCAATACCTCTAAAAACAAAATACCTTAAAAAATCAAACCTTAAAAACATCCAAAAGAATGTATCACTTTCATTTTCATAAAAATGTAAAATTAGATAACACTTTCATTTTTAATACCTGTTACCAATTCCAAAAAGTGTTCGTTAATACAAGTAACTTATTTCTCTTTCAATAGTATTCACTCATTCACATAATTTGGAATAACGGACAATTTAGGGTGATGAATATCATAATGCACCCACTCTCTAGACTACAAAAACCCAATTGCTCACCGCTACTGCTGAATAAATATTTACATTAACATTATTAAAATAGAAAAACTAGTTTTGTATAGTAACATGAGAGGATTAACGAAAACTAATAGAATTAGCAATGAAAAGAACGGAGGGAAATGGATTTTTTAATTCAAACCTTAAATTTTAGACCGTGAGAGTACCCATACTCACAGTATCATCGTAGTATTTCTCAAAATACTCAATTAGAGGCATTTTTCCCACGTGTAAAATAATAATAAAAACCAACAAAGTTCATTTAAAAAAAAAATATTCCAAAGCTTCATAGTTTTATGAAAAGTGTGTTGTTAGAACGGAAAAAACTAAAAGAAAGCCAGATTGAATAGGAAAACCTGCAACAACAAAGTCCATATATACAATATCTCCAGATACGACACTAAAAATCGTGACGGATTCTCCGAAATGCGACTTGGGTTACTGGTATGTTGTAGAAGAGACAATATTTTCACGGCCGTATTGAGCTTCTCATCAAAATCTGCCATCAATGTCATCCGTGTATAATCTTACCTTGGGCGATATACCACTTCAGTTGCTACGAAGATGGAGTGATCTGGTCATGTTAGTAGGGAAGGCACAATCAACTGTGTGGGGGAAAACACAGAGTTTTGGTTGATTCAATTTCTCTTTAAAAATTATTTATTAAACATTATAACGCAGAAGGACATTGTAATATGAAATGACAATGTTTCATGGGGTTATACAACTAATAATATTCCCCCAAGATCTAATCTTCTCCATTGATATAAATTATGTAAACTTTGAAATAGGTAGCATTATCATCATTAAAAAAAATATTATTTTTATAAAAAAATGTATATTTATTATTATTATTATATCTTAGTTGAAATCAATAATTTTTTTTACATGTAGTTATTAGTAAAATTTTATGAGTTTATGACTTGTCCTCTATTAACGGTGTTGGACCCGTCAACATTTTAGGGGATCTCTCCGATATGAGGTTCCAACTAGACTTCACACTGTTTGGGGTACGAATCACAGTAATGTGGTGTTAATGATCTTCCTTGGCTTACAAAATTCATAGAGTGGTACACGGTGTTTATGGCGAGAACAAGTGTGTGATTCTGTGGAGAGTCAAGTGTAATGCATGACAGTTTCAGCACACGAAAAGAAAATGAAGTGATCCCCTTCGAAGCATGTAATAGTATGGAGGTTAGAAGGAACACACGACCAAAATGACATCACACAAACTAACAAGCGGAATGTTCCACAAGTTAAGGTGACAGATTAATATATCAACACTCACTCAACAAGATACATACAAATGCAAGTGAAGTAGTTCATAAGCATATGCATAAGTTAAGTAAAATATATTGCAAATACAACAAGAATAGTCCTAATATATCCACAACATATGCATGAAAGCGTGTCGGCTTTCAATTTTATTAAAATGATAGTTTCAATCACACATACAAAATTTGACAAGCCACTTGTCCCAATAGTAGAACGTGAAGTCTACAACACTTGGTCCTTCTAAGAAATATACTCCCTCTACGCTATGAAGAAGCCAAGGCTCACACAAAACTCTGAAGCTCTTCCTAAGCCTAAGCCTAGCCAAAATCCTGGCTCCCAAAATCATTTTACATAAGTTATGAGGATATATTTATAACAACGGGGGCTGACTCTTCTCATGCCCCCTTTGTGACTCTTGGATTGCCCTCATGACTCTTCAATTTCCTTACAAAATAACTCATTACATTACGTATGACTTTCCACATTCCAACAAGGACACTTGGAATTTTACTTTTTCTAATTACAAATATATTACATTTTCCACTCGTAGCCATATAAGACAAAATAGGGTAGAGACAACTTGACTTCTTAACAAGAAAAAACACTATGATGCTAGAGTTCGGATGAACTCAAAATGGGAAACATCAACTTGATTCTTCTTGGTAACATATTGATGCCAAGCTTGGTAATATGCAATGGTCTCCCCAAATTGTGTGATAGTGTCACGCTATAAGAGATTTTTTGCCTCCATAGAATCTGGGTACAATGTCTTGGAATCGATCTCAACATGTTTCGCAATCAAGAGCAACATTGTTATGATCTGAACAGGACCACCATTGTAGGTTTGCATGTTTTGTCTATTCAGTTATAAGTCCTCCTAGGTGGAAATCTGCTTGAGGTGCTCTGCTATGAAACTGATTGCTAGTTATTGTTGTGCTAGTATCATTTCCAAATATAAAATTATCTTTGGTTTCATTTTCTTATCCATCAAGGGTTTGTCCATGAGCATGTGACTGTCAATTCAATTTACATGGTGAAATTTAGTGTTTGTCATAAACTTA
Organism: Pinus albicaulis; assembly: GCA_034641835.2. Lineage (NCBI taxonomy): Eukaryota > Viridiplantae > Streptophyta > Pinopsida > Pinales > Pinaceae > Pinus > Pinus albicaulis. The sequence continues at coordinate 382,868,869 of CM076570.1, forward strand.
AAATCATAATTTTAAATGACTGAACAAGAGAAAATATAAAAACAACAAATACACATAACAGAGCTCAATACACAGAATTTTGTTGAAGGAGTTCACCCCTCCTGGGCTACATCTCCTTGGTCCAGCCTCATAGTGTAGGCCTCTATATTAGCTTAAAATTTTCTCAAATTGCTGTTACAAGCTTCAAAAGCTATTGGAACCTATTCGAATGAGTTTAAAACATCAAAATATACCAGAAATGACTGTTTGTTTGTTCAATTTGGATTCTAGATGCTCTGGAAATGCCTCCAACACTTAGTGGACATGGGTTTCAAAAATATTAAAATGCACAAAAACACCTATAGATGACCTCTTCTACCTCTGAAACCTACTTCATTGAGTTCCTAGCATGTCAACTAGCCAAAAATGCCTCTTTCGTAGCTCTGTTTGAGCGAAAATTGCCTCAATTATGGCAAAAACTGTATTTTCCCCAATTTCTCCACTATTTCTGGAAGACTGCCAGTTAAATTTCTAAAAATAGTCATTTCGCCAAGTTTGGCATGCTCCCCTAAAATTCTTCCAGATTAATCGCACTTATATTAGTGATAAGTGTGATTTAACGTTAAGATAAGCGGTTGTTTTAATTTAAGCGCATTTAGTGCTAATAGAGGTTTAATGTGGTATTACATGCAGATTAACGTAAATAAATTACATTTTAATGTAATTAATCCAATTCAAATCTCCACCAATTTGCAGGATTCAGTCAACAATTCCCAGCGCATGACCACATGGGATGGGAATGGCCCACGGGGCTGGTCCCCTCCTGACCCCCATGCATTGGCGCATCAAACTTCAAATACTGGCGCGTTCGTATCCCTTCTAAGGCTTAAAGGTTTGGCTCGTTTGTAGAAGGACGGGGTTGTAAGGGGGAGGTCGCAGGGTCGAACCCTGGCCTCTGCCCCTCTCCATGCACATATGTGTTTTGTCAAAGTTTAATCATATATATATATATATATATATATATATATATATATATATATATATATATTGTACCATTGTAATTTAACCCAAAACCTTGGTATAATATTCATATGCGCTCCAACCTGTATTATGCGGAATTTGCACCATACACTTTGTAATAATTCGAACTTGCCAACCCTAGGCCATGGCGTAGGGCACGTGGCAACCCCGAGCTATGCCATGTGGCCTATCCCCATTGGCCCAATAATTCAACAATTAAAATAATAATCCTGCACCATTAATAATAAAAATTCACCCTTACACTTAAGATATAAAAAGTTCACTTCCTAGTCATCATTGAGGAATCCGGCTGGAACACTTCGCACATTATCATTCGCTGAATCTGGAGAATATTCTTTGAGAAGCTGACTGTAATTGCCACATCATCCCCGTACCTGTTTTGTTAATTTTTTACATGTTTTGGAACATGAACATTAGACCATAACTCACTCATACGAACTTGTATTTTGATGAAACGAGTTGTGCCAGAATCCTGGCGACTAACTCTATCTGGTCATTTAAGTTTGAAGCATTTCTGAGCACTTTGAATTTTTAGCTAAAATACTAATCCCTGATCATTCCTCCCCACTAGAAGCCTTTTAGACCCCAAAATCTCTCTTGATTACTGATTATGAATATGAGGGGACTGTTCCATCACTCTTCCAGTCTTTATCCATTGAAATTTTCCAAATTTCATCATTTGGATCTTTTCATAAAAAGACAAAATTTTCCTTGATTATAACAACCATCTACTGCTATCTTTGACACCGTCATGCTGCAATATTTCTGAATATGTAGAACAACAATCTAATTTTTCAGAAAACATCTTGTTCCTACTTTGGTCAACAATCAAAGAAAATTGGAATCTTTCTCACCTTGCACTCTATTTGTAAGGCGATTTTTAGCTGCTTTTGCCTTGAACTTGTGTCGACTCTTGCCCAAGTATCTTTGCCATTGTAATGTGCCTTTTGGAAACCAACAATGAAAATTTTTGAAACCTATGCCTTCTTTTCCAAGATTCTTTGTCCTCTCTTTGACCTTTGCAACCTCTAGCACCAACACCTTGTTTTCAACACTGCTCAACACCAATGTTGACTGCTGCAAATGTTTTTCACCTTCTTTCAAAGACAACATGTTATCAATATGAAACAACTCATTACAATTATAAGCATTTGTTTGAAGAGTATGATGGAAAACATCTCTTTGTTTTATCATCATCAATGTCAAGTTTTGGCTTGCATTGAATAGCCTCTTCATTGCCCTGCATTAACTAAAGAAGTATTCAGTTTCTTGCGATGAGATCTCACAATATATTCCACTCCATCCTTAAGAAAACAATATTTTTTCTCATGGTGATAAAGCACCTCTTTCTTGTCATACAAATATGGACTTCCCAAGATAATCCCAGAAATTTCAAGTGGAATTACATCTAACTCGACTTCACCAACAAAGTTTGCAGTAATAGAAAATATAAAAATGCATTTCCTTCTGTAAATTAGAATTCTTAACTATCCATCCCAAAGGGTATGGTTTATGATGTGCCATGGTTTCAAGGTTAATATTTTTGACTAAATCTACTGAAATCAAGTTTGCTTGTGACCCCGTATCAAATAATGCATTAATATTTGTATGATTAGAAATCACTCTAACATGGAACAATTCTTCTCTTATGTCTTCATTTGGAGTGTAGATGTGACTATTTGAGGGACTAGTTCTTTCAACATGTTTCCCTTTCAAACACATAGCAGTAATTTTTGTCTCATTTCCTGAATCTGACCCTAAGTCTTTTTTAGCTATAGCAACAGTTTTTCCTTTCTCTTTGGCTTTCAATCTATCCGGTTTCAATTCTGGATGAAGTTTCCAACATTGGTCTTCATCATGGCCAATCTTTGAATAGTTTTTGAAAATGAGTTTTTCCTTCTCTTTCTTGATACTTGTATTCTTTTTTCCCTTCCATTTTCCTCCCTTCTATTTTCCCTTATCCTCACTTTCACCTTTCTCCTCTATGTTTTATTTTCCCATTGCCTCCAACTGTTTTGCTTGTACACAAACTTCATCTAAGTTGTTTGGGTTAAACATAAGGATAGTATGCTTCAAAAAGGAATGTAAAACTCCTATGTATTTCAAGAGTGTATCTTGAGAATTCAAGTTTACTCCTAACAACAAAGCTCTCTTTCTAAACTCCTATATGTACTCTTGAATAGTTTGGCCTTTAAGCCGCCTAAAGTTTAGTAAACTCATAATTTATTTTTGCATATAGGCTAATGGATAAAACTATATTTTAATGGAAGAAATGAATTCAACCCGGGAGATGGAAATGTTACCATGGATTCACATTTCCTCTTGTGTCTTTTCCTCCCACCAAAATAGTGCTGCTCCTTCTAGCCTTAATGAAGCCAACTGGACCTTAATATTGTCCTCTTGTATATTTTGAATTCTTCAGTATACTTCCAATTGACGAATCCAATTGTCTAGATTCTTAGCATTAACCTCTCTATTGTATGTGGGAAGTTCAAACTTGATGTCCAATTTGAGTAATGGAGTCTTTCCTTTTCGGATCTTGGAATGAGTGTGGGTTTGGGTTTTTCTGGTGGATGTGGAAGATGAAGATGCTGAAGAGGATGAGGAAGATGAGGATGGTGGAGATGGAGGTGGCTTTCCTCCACTATATTTTGAGCTCTTCTCTTCATCCTTCTTACTGTTTGAAGATCCTTCTCCATGTGGAGGCTTTGAACCATCTCAAGCTTTCTTTACAATGAAAGATTCATACAGAACTTTCACCATTCTTGCATCTCTTTGAATTATATCTTAACGTCATCTTCTTCATAAAGTTCATGAGTCTCTTCATAGCCTACAATTTTGTCTTTGGATTCAAGCTCAACCTCTGCAGCTTTTAACTCTTCAATCACTTATGCCTCTTGTACAAATTGCACTTCTTCTATCTCAATTGATGGAGATGAAATTTGAGGTGCTTAAAGTGTTGTTTTGAGTGGTACTTTGGGTGAGGATGAGGATTTCTCAGCCTTCTTCCTTCTTTTCATAAACTCTAGACTAGCTACCAATAGCTTCCCTTCTCCTCTTTGCAATCTCAACCTTGTAAGAATCACAAAAATTGCAACTATTAAAACTCTTCAAGAAAAACAAGCAAGGAACCTTGTGTTCTGATACCTACTTGATCTGAACCTGATTGCTAGTTATTGTTGTGCTAGTATCATTTCCAGATATAAAATTCTCTTTTCTTTGGTTTTCTTATTCATCAAGGGTTTATCCATGAGCATGTGATTGTAAATTAAGTTTGCTTGGTGAAATTTAGTGTTTATCATAAACTTAAAAGCATAATTTTAAATTCTTGAACAAAATAAAATATAAACAAAACAAACATACATAACATAGCTCAATCATAATTTTGTTGAAGGAGTTCACCCCTCCTAGGCTACTTCTCCTTGGTCCAGCTTCATAGTGTGAGGAACTGTAATGGCTTAAAATGTTCATAAATTGTTGTTACAAGCTTCAAATAGTATTTGAACCTATTCCAATGAGTATAAAACATCAAAATCTACAAGAAATGACTATTTTTTTGCTCAATTTGGACATTAGGGAATCTCCTGAGGTCTAAAATGGGCCTCATAAGAAAAATGTACAACAAAAATAAAATTTATAACAACCAATAGGATTCAAGATGATGATGTCATCCATAATGGATGATTCACCATTTTTGGATTAAAAAAGTAAAAATATTAAAAAATAATAAAATAATAAAACTACTTTTTCAACTCGTATTTTAAACTTATCTCCCAAAATTTTTACTCAAATTTCGAGCGGGAATACTCGTTGGATGCGGAATTTAATTCCTCATCCAAGGAGTACCCATGTTGCATACTTTCGATGAACTCTACTACACGAAAAATGAGAAATACATAAAAAAATGTGATTGTAATCACGTTTTTTTATGTATTTCTCATTTTTCGTGTAGTAGGACCCATCGAAAGTATGCAACATGGGTACTCCTTGGATGGGGAATTAAATTCTGCATCCAACGAGTACTCCCGCTCGAAATTTGAGTAAAAACTTTGGGAGATAAGTTGAAAATATGAATTGAAAAAGTAGTTTTTTCATTTTTCCCTCTAAAAATTGATGATGTCATCAAATCTTATTAGATTTTTTCCACTATTATTTTATAATTTCCTTAGGAAGTTCAATTTAGACCTCAAATTCCCCTAATGGGATGCTCTAGAAATGCCTCCAACATGTGGTGACCCTCGTCTTCAAAAATATTCAAATGCACCAAAACACCTGTAGATGACCTCTTATGCCTCTGCAACTTGCTTCATTGAGTTCCTAGCATGTTAATTAGCCAAAAATGCCTTGTTATGAGCTTTGTTCGGGCGAAAATTGCCTCAGTTATGGAAAAAATTGTATTTCCCCCAATTTCTCCACTATTTCTAGAAGACTGCCAGTGAAATTTCTAAAAATAGTCATTGCGCCAAGTTTTACGTGCTCCTCTAAAATTCTGCCAGACTGATCACGCTTAGATTAGTGATAAGTGTGGTTTAACATTAAGATAAACATTGGTTTTAATTTAAGCGCATTTAGTGCTAATGGAGTTTTAATGTGGCATTCCATGTGGATTAACGTAAAGAAATTACGTTTTAACGTAATTAATCCAATTCAAATCTCCACTGATTTTCAGGGTTAATTTGACGGTTCCCAGTGCATGACCACATGGGAGGGGGCTGGCCCGCGAGGATGGCCCCCTTTGGACCCCCGTGCATTGGCGCATCAAACTTAAAATACTCACATGTTCGCATCCCTTTCAAGGCTTAAAGATTTGGCTCATTGGTAGAATGGCACGGTGGTAAGGGGGAGGTCGCAGGGTCGAACCCTGGCCTCTGCCCCTGTCCACGCGCATATGTGTTTTTCCAAAGTTTAATCATATCACACACAAATATATATATATATATATATATATATATATATATATATATATAGACACCTTGTATAATATTCATATGCGCTCCAGCCTGTATTATGTGGAATTTGCATCATAGCCTTTGTAATAATTCAAACCTGCCAACCCTAGGCCATCGGGTGGGGGCACATGACAGCCCCTGGCTACGCCATTTGGCATATCTACATTGGACAAATAATTCAACAATTAAAATAATAATCTTGCACCATTAAGAATAAAAATTCACCCTTAGACTTAGGAAAAAAAAAATTCTTCCTTGTCATCATCAAGGAATCCAGCTAGAACACTTGGCACATTGTCATTGGCTGAATTTGGAGAATACTCTCTGAGAAGATTACTATACTTGCCACATCATTGTTGTACCTATTCTATTATTTTTTACCTGTTTTGGAAAATGTACAGTAGACCATAACTCACGCATACAAACTCGGGTTTTGATGAAATGAGTTGTGTTGGAATCCTGATGATGAACTCTATCTGATCGTTTAGGTCTGAAGAATTTATGAGCACTTTGAATTTTTAGCTAAAATACTGGTCCCTGATCATGCTCCAAGTCTTGATTTATCTCTTGCCTAACTTTATTTTTTCATTTAGTCTCGATGACTGTAAAAAATGATGGGATTTGGTGGGTTCTCACCATGAAATCCAAACTGTTCTATATTCGTATATATGAGGCCTAAATATTTCCAATGAATGAAGAGAGTTTCATTTTTTTTTTAGATCAACATCCGAACTCTCTCTTTCTCCAGTTATGCTTGTAGATTCATTTTCTTCGCCAGTGTAGGCAGTGCCCCCTTGTATCTTATTTTCCAACCATGCACGATGGTGATGAAAGATTGCACATTCTTAAGGATCTTGACAAACTACCTACTCTACCTTGGAAATATATTTAATCGGACATTGTCTTATATATAGTCACGAGATCCTCATAAAGGCTCCGCATATTGTCTCCAAGGGTGGACACTTCAGCAAGTATTGTTTCTCTCATCTCCTCCTGGTAGACCTGTGTCGAAGGTGCATACTGCGGTGCTTCACGAAGTTGTTAAATATCTTGCCAGAAAGCCTATATATTCGGTACCATTTTTTTAATCTCAACAATCAAATAATGAGTATTAGATCTCGATGCACCCGCAGAGGCCAAGTTGGCTCCCGCAACAGCATTTGGATTCTTCCCAGTGTCCGCCACTATAACCCTTTCTCTCATAAATGCAGGTGATGCATGATCATCTGAGAATTGCTTTCTTTGTGCTTGTACAAGCTTCCTTTGGAGTTCATCAAAAGACAAATTGTACACATCCATAACCAAATCATCATCAAGGGGAGCTATCCGCCCTTCCTTTCTCTAGGTTGTCTCTACAGGTGGAGGTGATGGAGTCTGAATGGTGACCTGTGATTCACTAGGAGTCTAGTCCACATATTGATCCTACGGTTCCCTTCCCAACTCCATACTTGAAACTCCCATCAACTCCTCAATCTGTTGAGCGAGCCCCCAATCCTCCATCCTTTCACTCACCCCTTCTGCTTCTCATTTTTCTTTTTCCTACTCTTCAACCTGTATGGGTTTCGTCTCTTCTGCTATGGCACCTTGCCTTCCATTTCCTTTCTGCTTCTACTTCTCCTTATCTCATGTTCTTTCCTTAACTCTTGTTCTGCTTTCTGCGCTCTCAACTCTTCTTCCTCCAAGCTTTACTTCTCTCTCTTTCTCCTCTATGCTCTTTATAGCCTCTTCCTCCTCTTTGCTTCTATTTAGAAATTTTTTCTTAAAAAAAATAGGATTTGCTTCCATCTTCCAGCTATGTTCCTCCTTTGCACTATTAACAACCTTCCTCTTTCCCTTATCTTGTAGCAGGTTGTTGTCTTATGTTGTTGTTTCTTTTGGAATTGCTTCCATTTGTAGAGTAGTCTGTGACGTCCCAGCTATACTTATCGGTTCACAGGGTCTGGATGAGTTATACCTCCTTCGGCCAATGAAATACCCCATTGACCCAATTGTAGTAGATTCTTGCACAATTTCCGTTGCAAATTCACCTCGGATCATATGGATTGAAGTCTTTTGTATCAAACTCAAAATTCACTATGTATTTAGCTTTAGTATCTCCAACTTTGAGAATCCTAATATCGTATAATCCTATTTATAAAGGAAATGTGGTCCATGACACTTTCGTTTTCCAGTTCAGTGTTGATAACAACCCTGTGGCGAGATGGTATGATACTTCTTGCATGACAAGTTTTTCGGTGGCATATATTTCCAAAACATGTGGCGGCTTTTTCCCCCCGAACACTGATCAATGTGCCATCTGGTAAGGTGAACCAATTTGAAATCTATGATATCACCTTCATCGATCCTCATGATATGCAAGGTGGATCCTCTTGAAAGATAAGCTTTTATAACAGGATGATGAAGTGACTATTTAGTTTCTCGATAACTCCTCTATGGCAGCAATCCGAAAGCAACTTACAATAAATATGCACTGCATTTTCCTTCAATTTCCACATCCAATTCATGCTACGAAACTAATTCTATGCACATATTATATCGAGTAAGTATGAATAAATATAGAACCTTGCTTTCTCTCCCTTGGGATAGTCACAGGATTGTGCTACATGGGCTCTCAATTGATGAGCCAAAATATATTACCAGTTGAACGGATTCCCCTCGTTCGCCACCTAGTTCAATAAGATAGCCCACCCCTCAGGAAAGGTCTCTGTGCTCAGTTGGCCATATATTCTAGAAGCTAAGATGACTAAGAGATAGTAGGCCTTCATGAGTGACTTTTCCTTGTATGTGTGGGTCGGTGTCTGTCTAAACTTTGATGGCTCCTTCACCCAACTTCTGACAATATCCTTTGTTCTCGCATAACTGTGGGTGGAATAGAGTAATGAGTCCATGATATACTAGCTCGGGAAGATCATACATTTGCTGAAAATATGGTGCCATAAATGTAGTAATATTTTGTTCATTGGTGTTTCTTAGTGTCATAGTTTTCTCATCAATTTGTGAGAGAACCTAGCTTACCACATCTCCACACTAGAAGGTTGGACACTTGCATGCAACCCTGTATAGTCCTGACTACTAGATGTTGATATGAACTTTTTTCTCATCTAAATATTCCCCAAAGTCCTTTGAAAAATCATCTTTAATATGTTTCCATGTCATTTAGGATTCCTTTTCAACAAACAACTGGGTATCCGCATATATTGGCAAGTTATCTGGTGCTTGCTCAATTGCTTCCCCAATAATTCTTTCAGTGGTTTCTTTTGAAGAAACTCTCTTAGGTGCCATGGTAATAGTGAATGTTGTAGAGTTACTCAAAAACTATTGTCCCTGTGGGACAAAAAATACACTCATGGAAGGAAAACATCAGTCTTAAGAAAAAACACTTTCAAGGCATGTTCAAGCAGCAAAACGAGTATCTGATGGGAAGGATTGTGAAATTTCCACTTGAACGAGAGGTTGGCTTCCTGAGGAAATTTTGTACTACACAGTCCCAACATTAAGGGTCAAAGCTTCAGGTCTGAGACTGTGCAATGAGTAGTTTAGCCTAAGCAGTGCTTTGGGAGAGACTGCACATTGCGCATTCTCAATGACCAACGATGCACATTGAGCCCTAGAACTGCACCAATGCACATCTTGGCCAAAATATACTATGCATTGCATAGTTCCAAAGGGGAAGCTCTTAGATTGAGCCTTATTATTATGCAGTTTCGAGTTGGGAAAAGTGAAAACCAACCAAGGGAATGGAAGATCTGCGCAAGGGAAGTGTGAAAAAGGAGCAGATCTGAGAGATAGTGTTGGATTGAGCGTATATTTGGCTAAGTGTGAATGTAACAATAAAATTTGAGTGTTGAAATGGAATAAATGGAAGAAACCTAAATAGATGAGGAGAGTCGCCGCAACAATGACCATCGGTGCAAAAACAAAGAAATCGATGCGACACTTGTGAACGGAAAATGATAACTTGAAAAAACACTTCTACAAGATAAATAAATTTGAAACTCTTTCATGCATGCAAAGAAATAAGAAAAAAAACACTCACACAATGAAAACAACAAAAGCAACAAAAAAGCGATAAACATGAAACTCACTCAGAAAAGCGATGAAGATCACACCAAACGTTCCTTGATGTCCTTGGGAATTATAGAGCTCCAAGATCGAATGTGAAAATGATCTCTAGAAATTTCGATTAAATAGATTTTATCAAATTAGGGTTTATGACGTGCATGCCTAAAATCAAGGATAAAATAACACATGGCGAATTTTTCCAAAAATACCAAGTGTCCCTCCTTCAGGTTACTAAAAAAGGATCCCTATTTTTTAGGGATGTTTTTTTCTTTTTGGATTTTCAGCTTTTCTACTTTTTGGAAACTACCATGCATAGTATCGAGAAATTTTTCGCAATTATGGGGAAATACGAAACTTTCCAGCTCAATGCATTGCACATTTTATGAGCTCAGTGATGGATTGCACAATTTCTAGGCTCAGTGTTGGGTTTCCATACATGACTATGCATTTTCTGGGCTCAAGGAACAACTTCCAGTCATGACTGCATAATTACAGTCATCAAGGTTAAGCTTTCCTTCATGTATTTCTTAGTTTCTAGAGACAATCCCAAAATTACTATAATACCAAGTTCAAAAGTTAGCTTGTGACTTAGAAAGATGAGTTAAGTGAAAGAGTGAGTGAAGAGAATAGAAAATGAAAACATAAGTTTCAATCATATCATGAATAATTCTAACATAAGCTTCTATGAGTAGAACGTTAACCTCAAAAATATAAGCATAGGAAAAATTTTGGAGGGTTGTTATAGCCACTGTTAGCCCCAAAAATCTCCCAGGCTGAGAAGGAAATCGAATGAGGTAACCTCAGACCTCTTTTGGCTTGGTATCTATCCCTACCAAGCCCGAGAGGTCTCTCTCCATGAAATCATTGTCAAATCTTGACTATGAGGGAAAGGATTTTAGGCTAGATATATTAGGCTCAAAGGTTTTGATTTAGGGTTTCTGGGTCGAAACATGAAGAGAGAAAGTACCATTGGGCAATGGAGTCAAGGCAAGTTTCTTTCTACAAATTTGAGGCAAATTAGGTGCTATGTTTTGCCAGATAAATTATATCAAATGAGAGATAGAAAGGGGAAGAAATCCCACTACACTATGTCAGTCATAAATAATTTTCACTATTCGTAGATGACTAAATATTGGTTCTATATTTCTAAAAACAAAATTCCATGAACATTGTGAGTTTTAGAAATCTCACAACCTTCATTATCCTTAGAGAAACATTTTCACTATCCTACCCTTTTGCCATTTCATAATCACCTTGTAACTCCTGCAGACTCCAAATGTTTTGTGCCTCTCATTTCCATCATTTTTCCTACCCACAATCTCATTACTCTATTTTTCCCTTGCCTATGACTCCATTTTCCATCTAGGGTTTTCCTATAAGCCTAACTCATTCCCATGATTCCCCAAAATTCCTCAAGCATTAATGGTCTCAACACTATCTCTGTAGGCCCTTTAGATAAATCAAGTACATTAGATTTTGAATCTTCATTACACCACTTGGTCAATGCTCTGTTTTTCACTTAAATATTCCAAGCCAATTTTCAGTCAAAGAGAGGTCAAAGAACCCCCCACTAGGTCAATTAGTGTTTCATGTATTCCAAGATCGTCATTTACAAAGAAGACTATCATTCAGTTTCAGAGTCTGCATATATCTTGCAAAGGAGAAATCATTTGCCACACCTAGGGCCAGTTTTGCTTCAAACTATGTTTCTGACCAAACAGAGATGAATTTGAAAAAATGGATCGAGGTTTTTTTCCATAATATTTCCAAGAAGAAAAATTTCCTTCCATTTTTCCATAGGTATCATGGTTTGGGAGAAATGTCAAAGATACAAATGTCATGGGAGAATTGTTGCACTGATGGAGTGACCTTGGGAAAATCAGATTTTCTCATAGCGAGAGTGTTGAAATGAATTTTTTGATGAATAAAATAACAACTATACTTGCATTTCTTTCCAATGAGCTATCATGATCTCAATTTGGAGTTGAGGAAGGCATCTAAAAGTGGTCTGCACCAGCACTCTACATTTCTGCACCATCATTCAGCACGTTTTGACCAGTCTTGGGAGAACCCACTTTTGACAGGTCAATTCAACTCAAATAAGTGAAACCAAGGTCTATTTGGAAATTATACTAGAAGAGGTTTCCAATGAGCTATCATGAGTTCAATTTGGAGTTGCAGAAATCATCCAAAAGTGGTCTGCACCAGCACTCTGCATTTCTGCACCATCATTCAACACTTTTTGACTATTCTTGGAAGAATCAAATTTTGAGAGGTCAAATCAACTCCAATAAGAAACAAAAATGTATATTTGGAAATTATACTAGAATTGATTTCCAATGAGCTATCATGAGCTCAATTTGGAGTTAAGGAAGTTCACCAAAAGCTATCTGCACCAGCACTCTGCATTTCTGTACCATCACTCAACACTTTTTTATCAGTCTTGGGAGAATCAACTATTGACAGGGAAAATCAACTCCAATCAGAGAGAAAGGGGAATATTTTGAAAACAAACAAGATATATTTCCAACAAGCTATCATGGGCCCAATTTGGACATCGTGAATACCTCCAAATTCCCTCTACAAAAGGCACTACGCGTAGGGAGTTCAAGCGCTATGCTTAGGGCAGAAGAGACCCAACAGACCCAGTTCTACCCAGAGCCGCACCCATGGGACCCGTAGGCCTACATGAGGCATGCAATGCAGCACCCAGGGGACCATCAGGCCTACACGAGGCATGCAGCGATGCGCCCAAGGGACCGGCAGGCCTGCTCACGGGCAGGCGCTACACTTAGGCCTGAAACACTATTTCACCTACAAATTGTCAAAAGATCACAAAAGACACCTCCAAATTTCCTTCAAGAACCTGCAAAGGAGTAAAAAACTGGTAGGTGCATCTTATCCCTATCCTCTAAGTGGTTTTGATCATTTAATGGTTAAATAAATTGACTAAACCCTAGTGGCTATAAACCCTAAAGCCCTCATGGCAAACCCCAGGTTTTGACCTCCAACCAAACAAATATCAGTCAAGGAGAGTATGAGTTAAGGTAATTACAAATTAGTTTAATTTAAGCCCTCATCAAGCTCAAGGAAAATCAGTGATAAACCCACCTCCATCTCACTCATTCACAAAAGCTGCCCTCACCATCATTTCATTTCACTCCTCCTACCTAAGTTTCACAAGAAGGCCCAAGTTTTTCCAAAATTAGCCCTAGTCATCTTGTCAAGAGAAGAAGGAAGTATGAGCAGTAAAGGAAGCTAAGTGCCTCTGAGGCCAAAGCATGAGGGAGTGAAAATGAGTCAAATCAAAATGAATATGAGGAAGAGGATGAAGGAGATGATGAGTTAAGTCAAATGAGGCAGGTAACCAAGAAACAAAGGAAAATCTTGAAGAAAGCAGTGAAACTAAGAGCCCTAGAGATAGTAAAAAAAGTGAGGCTCTTAGTCAAAACAGAGATGAAGGAAAAGATGAAGAGGGCTTCTCAAATAAAGAAGATGACTATACATACAATGAATAAGATGGTTGAATATAGTCATGACTGTCATGACAATAGTCATGACATTCATGAAGACAGTAAGGAAAGTCTAGAAGTTGGCAGCCAAGATGAAGGTCACAACAATAATGAATAAAGAAGCTATAATGAGGAACACAGTTAAGATGACCAAATTAGTCAAGAGGCCAAAAGTGAGGATAATGATGAAGGTAAAGAGGTGAGCAAAAATCCAGGTGATGAAAGAGAAGACCTAGGAACCAATGATGACAGCGATGAAGAGGACACCATAATGAGCCAAATTGAGAATTTTCCCTTGGCATACCAAAGAGGGTCAAGACATGTGTTTGTTGCCTCCAAAAGGAAAGGGGCCATAAATTCTACTCCTATTAGGCCGAAGGACAAAAACAAAGATAAAGGAAAGGACAAAAGAAATATAAAGGCAAGGGTAAAAGCAAAGATAAAGGTGAAGGAAAGATAAAAGAAGAAGACCAACATGGTGTAGAACATGAATTTGACCTCATTGAACTTGACAGTGATAAAGAGGATAAAGAGAGGGCCAATAGCATACTCCTTCAAAGAAAAAATGTAGAGATAAAACAACTACAAAGGAGCCTTGGCATGGCACAATACATCATTGATTATTACAAGGATGAGCACAAACATATGAAGAAGATGAAAAGAGACCTTGGCCTACAGAAAAATATGGCCAAACACTATGCCTTGAAAAAAAAACTCACTAGTCCCAAGCTCAAAGAGGCCCTCACTAAAATTCAAGCACTAAAAGGAGTAAAATACGAAGTAAAAATTGGAATCTTGCCTCAAGATTTTCTGCAGACTTCTCAAGCCCTATAAGGAAGGTGTCCACCAGTTTTAGGAGAATTTTGACAACTTTTGGTTTTTTGCAAATTTTGAGGCTTATAAGCGCAGCACCCCTGGCACTACGATTTTTCCTTAGACATCCTCAGAGGGAGAACTTTTCATTTTTGGAATCCTCATGCCTAGTACACTATTATCACAAAATTTCAGAGCATTTGGAGCATTTCTTACCCCTAAAAAGGTCGAAAAACACCTCATTTTCTACTTTTCTGCCTCATTTTCAGGCTTGGCCTTGCGCTTATAGTAGTTTTGGTAATTTGGAATTTTGGATAGTCTATAGGAGCTTAATCAGAAATCCAAGGGTATATTTGGAAATTAGACTCAGCAATATTTCCAACGGGCCGTCAGAGAGCAAATTTTGACATCGGGAAGGTCACCAAAACTTGGCTGCAAGTGGACCCATTTTCTGCTTGTGCTGGCGTTGCACTTATAGCAGTTTTTGGAATTTGGCTTTTAGATAGGTTACAAGAGCTAAATCACAAAACCAAAAGTTTATTTGGAAATTAGACTCATAAATATTTCCAACAGGCCATCACGAAGCAAATTCTGACATCGAGAAGGTCACCAAAACTTGGCTGCAAGTGGACCCATTTTTTGCATGTGCTGGCGCTATGCTTATAGAAGTTTTGGGAATTTGGCTTTTGGACAGGTTACAAGACCTCAATCAGAAAACAAAACGTATATTTGGAATTTGGACTTAGTAGGATTTCCAACGGGCCATCATGGAACAAAATTTGACATCGGGAAGGTCACCCAAACTTGGCTGCAAGTGGACCTATTTTCTGCCTAAGAAGGTGTTGTGCGTTCAGACCAAATTGGGCAGTTTTGGCCAAAAGTCAACAAAAGAAACTCATTAATTGAAAAATGATATTTTAATGTTTTTTTGATGCAAATAAATCAAAAATTAGGTTCTAGGAGTTATTTTGGAATTTATTTCATGAGATATTTATGCCTTGGGCCTTACATGGTCTCTTGGGCATAAATGGCATTTATGGATGATTTTGACATTTGCAAACCCTATTTATAGTTTTTCCCTCCTTTGATAGATAAATAGAGCATGAGGGATTCATTTTAAAAGGTTGGAATTTGATGACTGTTTGGAGAAATACATAGTTTTTTTTGGATATTGGAGAAGAAATTGGTGTTGTGGAGTTTCTGAATGGCTTGTCTTGATTGATGATGGAGAAGGTTTCTTACAGGATCCCTAAGCTTGGTTAATGCTGATTTGCTTATATTTAGTTATTTTTTTCTCATATATCATTGTGTTTCATCCTTCTTTATTGCAGCAGGACAGAGTTTTTAGACTAAGAAATTTTTTCAAAAGCACCTTATCTCTGTTTTATCTTCACTGCCTATATGTTTTCCTCTGTTGGGCCATTTTAGAGAATTATTAATTGATCTATAGACTCCCCAGGCTTGTTTATTTCATGAATGGTTTAATAAAGTAGGTATCAAAGATTATTTATGGTTAGCATTGCTTGTTTGATGTCTCTAAACATTGTTCTTGAGTTCTCTCTCCCAAGTACAATTGATTAGGTTTGCCAAGGAGGCTATGTTTCGATCATACCCTTTGTCCATGCTTGAATAATTGTTTTGGAGATACTCATAGCTATGATCAATGATGTTTAGGCGTACCCTCTTCTTTGATTAAATTTATATGTGTATATTGAAATTTTTTCTAACCTTGAAGGTGAAATCATTAGAAGTTAAATGAGTTTCTCGCCTTCTATATTTCATTGGATTGTATGTCTGAAATGCTTATTTTTTAAAGTTCAATCAAAGAGTTATTGGTGTGCCCTTTATATTGATTTCTTCTTCATGCTAAATAGTGTTGAGGTATTTCCTTGTTTTTAAGTACATGATAAAGGATTCTTAATTTCCCTTTGTCCTACTTTGTTCACAAACTTGATTTTCATTTCATTTCACAAAAAACCTTGAGAATCCATCTTACCAATGCTATATTTTCCCTGTGATCCAGCCTGATTTAATATTGAAACATTCTATGACTTTTATTTAACTCCATAGCCCAATGACTTGAATATTTCCTCACTCTATCTATTATACTTGATCATCTTACCCAACCAAACCAAACAAACAAACCCTACACTTAACAACTAGCCTAAAATCAAAACCCTAGAAGCAAACAAGTTCATATCGTTTGCTCAAATAGAGAGAGCCCTCTCTGAGTCCTAGAAGGCTAGGTCCTAGGACTCCAAAGACTGGTTTGATGTTACCATGTGCATTTGATCTCACCAATCGAACAAATCATGGGAAACTAACATAATGGCGATCATGGTGGGACCTTCTGAGTAATTTAACAGCCTAGACATCCTTAAAAACTTTAGAAATCCCTTGTCAAGTATTATCTAGTGATTCCTCGCCACCTCATCGCCTAACATAATGGAGACCACGGTGGGACCTTCTGAATAAATAACATCTTTGACATCCTTAAGACCTCAGAAAAACCACAAACATCCTTGGATTGGTATTCAGTTGTTGATGGTGGACAACAAATACATCCTTAACAGTAAAAATCCTCCACCTAGTGACTCCACTGGCCTCCAGTAGGCCTACTAACCCCACTAGTTCTTATAGATTCCCCTGGGAATGTATTAAGAAATCCCAATCATGTTGATGGTGGACAGAAAAGTTGAAATCTTCCACCTGGTGACTCCACAACCCTCAATATACCTAAAGACTCCACTAGTAGAGAACCCTAGACTGGTTGAAAACAATGACCCTTTCTGATTTACAAACATGGATCCAAGGGTACAAAGGAGATATGCTCTGATGAAAAGAGAACATATCCATGGATTTTGCACATAAAATGCCTTAGATAATTTGGATAAAAAACTTGCCTATATCTCAAGATGAAAAATGTGATGACCCCTTGTTACATCTCATCAAATTTCATATACATGTATGGAGGTTAAAGGTTGAATGGCATGAGGATTGCCTCATGAAATTTTTTATGGAAACATTAGAGGGTAAGGCAAGAGAATGGTATGAAGGTCTGAAACCAAGTAGTTTGTTTTCCTCAAAATACCTCCACAAGGTGTTTTATGAGCATTATTAAGAATATTGTCCATCTTTATCATTAGCTGAAAATTATTGTGATCAATCTGAATATTTCATAAAATACCTTGTAAACATTGATGAAGATTTAGGGAACTGACATCCTGAAGATCTATTAGAAGAACTCCATGAATTTCATACTCAAGATAACTATTATGACAACCAAGAAGAGTTGGTTGAAGATGAAATAAATTAGGAAGTAAAGGAAGATCTTCAGAATCTCTCTGAAAGCATAATTGATGACTTACCATCTCTTCTAAGCGAGGCTCAAGAAAACATTCAGCCTCAAAATCAGCCTTCACAAGAGAAAGAGAATTGTTGTACTTCTATCCAAACAAAGAGAAAAATTCCTTCTCTTTTGACTGAAGAGGAAATAAATTAGATGCTAAACATTCAGCCAACCTCTAGGCCTTCATGTGAACAAAACATTTATGTTCATTCTCCTACTAATCCTGTCTACCATAAGTCAGAAAGTGAACTTGTATATCAATTCAAAGAAGAAAAAACTGGTAATCCAATATGTTTTATTGGTGAGATTATTTTTATTGATGATTCTCCAAATTTTGATCAGTCTGATGATGATGATGTTCTCCAAACAGAAGTTGATCTTGCAGAGCAATCAACAGTTGATTTGTGGGATGAATTTCACTATCATCAGCTTGAAAGTAGTAATTAGCCAATACAGGTCACCTATGACAATGATGATAAAATCCTTGAAAGTTTAGAAGTAAGTGACGGATCTTTGACTCTTTGCTCTACTTCATTTCAGTCCATCAGAAATAACTTTCATGTAATTGGAAATCAGTACTCTTTCAGTTTTGATTTTGAGATTGATGAGGATGATGAACTTCTTGAGCAAGTTGTCAATGAGAAGCCTTCTCCTGAAATGGTTGAGGAAATCATTTGGAACATGGAATCCTCCTTAACTCCATATTTGCAACCACCAAGTCCCATTGAATTACAAATTGCAGATTAAGGCATAGAAGTTGATAATCACATGATAGTTGTTGCACTACCTTCTCGGGAAGATTTATTGTCCAAGAGTGCTCCTGCTCATCAATATGATGGCCTTCACACAGATTTCATCCCACTCTATCAAAACACATCAGTTTTGTTAGAGGATAACATTGCAATATATGATGAGTTTGACAGTGAAGATGATCATGAAGAAGAGGTGGAGTTTCTTTCCCAAAAGAGTCCCAAGTTCAGCAAAGTGGAGAAAAAAGTATTCATGGATCAAGCTTATTTCCTAAATCCTCTAGGCCATGTATTATTTCAAGATCAATTTTCTATTTTCTTAGAGGCCATTGAAGAGGGAGTAAAATATGTGAAGAGTAGGTTGATGCAACGTTTAAAGAAAAGTTTAGGCACTATTGGTCAAACACAAGTGAGGTGGGAGTGGCCTTTTAATTTTTTCAAAACCCTCAAAGAGTTGAACCAAGATCCCTCATGGAATCATCTGCGTGATTGGTTTTATTGGAAAAGAGAGTTCACCAACTGAATTTATATCATGTATAAGTTAGATTAGGATAGATAGGAATGCAAATAAGCTCAACACTATGAACATCTTTCTAGTTTTTAATCTTATAATGCTGATCGAAAATGAAAAAACAAAACTAGAGAAAATATGAAAAAGAGGGCAGATTTGAAAAAGAGGTACAACCCCATACCCAAAAAATAGTAATACTGAAAGTGTGCAAGCCTAAATGCCATTACTTGTTCACAAAGGACTATTGTTTAGTCATCTAGCCTAATAATGGCTGAGCATGTTTTCAATTTGTTGCTGATAGGTTAGTGAAAGAGAATTTGTCAAAACATCTAAGCTTGACTTGTCATGTAGGAATAGATTAGGAAGAAAAGATGTTGGTTCTTAATGATTAAATCTAAACCAAAGAGAAAGATAGGAATGCTTAACAAATGATGGAATATAGCCCTCATACTTTCTAGATTTTTTTGTACAAAAATAATTTCTTTGTGCTGCATGTTCTAATGACACAGCCCATGGTGAATTAGATTTCTTAATCCTGGTTCAATTCATGTTTTCAATTCATGTCAATAGATTAGATAATGAAGTCTTTCAAATAGCTTAAACTTGATAGATGAATATTCTAGGTAGAGAGTAAAAGAGTTCACTAGCATAATCTGAACTCTTGGAAGTAATAAGGGTAGAAGTAGATAGTTTTTTATGCTTTGAAAATTAAAATAATGTCAATGGTTTGCCAGTCCAAGTGCACCCAAGTGAAGAAAAAATGTTAGGCAAAAATATAATGGGTAGGTAGAACTAATGTTGAAGCAATCATGTCTTTTCAGATTTTTGAGATCATAGCTTCAAGAGAACATCAACAAATGAAGGAAAGAGATCTGCCAAGTGCAAGTAAGGCACTGATCTTCAAAACTCAGAGATTTGAACTCTAAGGTTCTGGACACCTCCTGAAGAGGAGCTACCCTCCCCAAGCAGAGCCACTATTAGTCATCAGTAATTTTCACTATCTGTAGATGACTAAATATTGGTTCTAGATTTCTAAAGACAAAATTTCATGAACTTTGTGAGTTTTAGAAATCTCACTGCCTTCATTATACTTAGAGAAACATTTTCACTATCCTACCCTTTTGTCATTTCATGATCACCTTGTAACTCCTAAAGACTCCAAATGGCTTGTACCTCTCATTTCCATCCTTTTTCCTACCCATAATATCATTACTCTATTTTTCCCTTGCCTATGACTCCATTTTCCATCTAGGGTTTTCCTATAAGCCTAACTCATTCCCATGGTTCCCCAAAATTCCTCAAGCATTGATGGTCTCAAAACTATCTCTATAGGCTCTTTAGATAAATCAAGTACATTACATTTTAAATCTTCATTACACCACTTGGTCAATGCTCTATTTTTCACTTAAATATTCCAAGCCAATTTTTGGTCAAAGAGAGGTCAAAGAACCCCCCACTAGGTCAATTAGGGTTTCATGTATTCCAAGGTCATCATTTCCAAAGAAGACTATCATTCAGTTTCAGAGTTTGCATATAAGGTAATGGACAAGCTTTTCACCTTTTCAGAAGTGTTAAAAGGTCATATCATCGAGCATAAAGCCTTACCAACTCATAAAAATCATGCCTCCATCATTTTCCAATGATTCTTTCCAAAGGACAAATCTTTTGCCACACCTAGGGCCAATTTTTCTTCAAACTATGTTTCTGACCAAATAGAGATGAATTTCACAAAATTCAGATCGATTTTTTTCCATAATATGTCCAAGAAGAAAAACCTCCTTTACTTTTTACACAGGTATCATGGTTTGGGAGCAATGTCAAACATACGGATGTCATGAGACAATTAATGCATTGTTGGAGTGACCTTGGGAAAATCAGATTTTCTCATAGCTGGAGTGTCCAAATGAATTAAATGACAACTATACTTGAATATTTTTCCAATGAGCTATCATGAGCTCAATTGGGAGTTGAGGAAGGCATCCAAAAGTGGCATGCACCAACACTCTGCATTTCTTCACCATCATTCAACACCTTTTGACCAGTCTTGGGATAATCAACTTTTGAAAAGTCAAATCAACTCCAATAAGAGACAAAAAGGTATATTTGGAAAGTAGACTAGAACCCAGTTCCAATGAGCTATCATGAGCTCAATTTGGAGTTGAGGAAGGCATCCAAAGGTGGTCTACACTAGCACTCTGCATTTCTGCACCATCATTCAACACTTTTTTACCAGTCTTGGGAGAATCAACTTTTGATAGGTCAAATAAACTCTGATAAGAAAAAACAAGGTATATTTAGAAATTATAAGGGAGTATATTTCAAATGAGCTATCATTATCTCAATGTGGAGTTAAGCAAAGCCTCCAAAAGCTGTCTGCACCAGGACTCTACATTTCTGCACCATCACTCAGCACTTTTTGACAAGTATTGGGAGAATCAACTTTTGACAGGGAAAATCAACTCCAATTAGAGAGAAAAGGGAATATTTGGAAATTATAGATGATACGGTTTGAAACAAGCTATAATGGGCCTAATTTTGACACAAGGAAGGCCTCCAAATTCCCTCTGAAAAAGTCGTTATGCGTACGAAGTTCAGGCGCTGCGCCTAGGGTAGAAGAGACCCGACAGGCCCAGTTCTGCTCAGCGCTGCACCTAGGGGACTGGCAGGCTTTCACAAGGCATGAAAATTTGTGCCCAAGGGACTACAAGGCCTACACAAGGTGTGCAGCACCATGCCCAAAGGACTGGAAGGCTTGCACGCGGGCAGGCGTTGCGCTTAGGCCTAAAACCCTATTTCACCTACAAATTGTCAAAATATCACAAAAGACACCTCCAAATTGCCTTCAAGAACCTATAAAGGAGTCAAAAAATAGTAGGTACATATTATCCCTACCCTCCAAGTGGTTTTTATCATTTAATGGCTAAATAAATTGACTAAACCCTAGTGTCTATAAACCCTAAAGCCGTCATGGCGAACTCATTGTTTTGACCTCCAAGCAAACAAATATCAATCAAGGAGAGTATGAGTTGGGGTAATTATAAATCAGTTTAAGTTAAGCCCTCATCAAGCTCAAGGAAAATCTATCATAAACCCACCTCCATCTCACCCATTCACAAAATCTTCCCTCACCATCATTTCATTTCACTCCTCCTACCTAAGTTTCACAAGCAGGCCCAAGTTTGTCCAAAAGCAGCCCTTATCATCATGTCAAGAGAAGAAGGAAGTATGAGTAGTAAAGGAGGCCAAGTGCCTATGAGGCCAAAACATGAGGGTGAGAGTGACAATGAGTCAAATCAAAATTAAGATGAGGATGAGGATGAAGGAGATGATGAGTTAAGTCAAATGAGGTAGGTAAGCAAGAAACATAGGGTAATCTTGAAGAAATCAGTGAAACTAAGAGCCGTAGAGACAGTCAAAATAGTGAGGCTCTTAGTCAAAACATAGATGAAGGAAAATATGAAGAGGAATGCTCAAATAAATAAGATTACTATATAGACAATCAAGAATATGGCTGAAGATAGTCATGACTGTCATGACAACAGTCATGACAATCATGAAGATAGTAAGGAAAGTCTAGAAGTTGGCAGCCAAGATGAAGGTCACAACAATAATGATGAAAGTAGCTATAATGAGGAACATAATGAAGATGTCCAAATCAGTGAAGAGGCCAGCAGTGAGGCTAATGATGAAGGTAAAGAGGTGAGCAGCAGTCCAGGTGATGAAAGAGAAGACCTAGGAACCAATGATGACAACCATGAAGAGGACGCCATAATGAGCCAAAATTAACCTTTTCCCTTGGCATACCAAAGAGGGTCAAGACATGTTTTTGTTGCCTCCAAAAGGCAAGGGGTCATAAATTCTACTCCTATTAGGCCAAAGGATAAAAAAAAAAGATAAAGGCAAGGACAAAAGCAAGATAAAGGCAAGGGTAAAAGAAAATATAAAGGCAAAGGAAAGATAAAAGAAAAAGACCTCATTGAACTTGACAGTGATAAAGAGGATAAAAAGAGGGCCAATAGCATACTCCTTCAAAGAAAAAATGCAAAGATAAAAGAACTAAAAAGGAGCTTGGCATGGCACAATACATCATTGATTATTACAAGGATGAGCACAAAAATATGAAGAAGATGAAAAGAGACCTTGGCCTACAGAAAAAGATGGCCAAACACTGTGCCTTGAAAAACAAACTCACTAGTGCCAAGCTTAAAGAGGCCCTCACTAAAATTCAAGCACTAAAAGGAGGAAAAGGCCAAGTAAACCTTGGAATCTTGCCTCAAGATTTTCTACAGGCTTCTCAAACCCTATAAGGAAGGTGTCCACCAATTTTGGGAGAATCTTGACAATTTTTGGTTTTTTGCAAATTTTGAGGCCTATCAGTGCAACAACCTTGGCGCTACGCTTTTTACTCAGACATCCTCGGAGGGAGAACTTTGAATTTTTGGAATCCTCATTCCTAGTACACTATGCTCACAAAATTTCAGAGCATTTGGAGAATTTTTGACCCCTCAAAAGGTCAACAAACACCTCATTTTCTACCTTTCTGCCTCATTTTCAGGCTTGGCGTTGCACTTATAGAAGTTTTGGGAATTTTCCTTTTTGAACAGGTTATAGGTGCTCAATCAGAAAAAAATTGTAGAGTCATAAATTATACTTAGCAAGCTTTCGAATGGGCCATTACAAAGAAAATTCTAACATTGGGAAGGTCACCAAAACTTGGCTGCAAGTGGACCCATTTTCTGCCTGTGCTGGCGCTATGCTTATAACAGTTTTGGGAATTTGGATTTTCGGAAAGTTTATAGGAGCTCAATCAGAAAAAAGAGGTATATTTGGAAATTTGACTCATCAAGATTTCCAACAGGCCATCACGGCGCAAATTCCGAATCGGGAGTGCCACCAAAATGTTTCTGCAAGTGGACCCATTTTCTTCCTGTGCTGGCACTGCGCTTATAGCAGTTTTGGGAATTTGGCTTTTTGGATAGGTTATAGGAGCTCAATCAGAAAACCAAAGGTAGATTTGGAAATTAAATTTAGCAGTATTTCCAACGGGCCATCATGTCGCAAACTTTGACATGAAGAAGTTCACCACAACTTGGCTGCAAGTGGACCTATTTTTTTCCCTGCAAGGTGTTGTGTGTTCAGACCAAATTGGGTAGATTTGGCTAAAAGTCAAAAAAAGACACTCATTAATTGAAAAATGATATTTTAATGTTTTTTGAGGAAAATCAATCCAAAATTAGGTGCTAGGAGTTATTTTGGAATTTATTTCAGGGGATATTTGTGCCTTGGGCCTTGCATGGTCTCTTGGGCGTAAATGGAATTTATGGATGATTTTTACATTTTCAAACCCTATTTAGGGTTTTTCCCTCCTTTTCTAGATAAATATAGCATGAGGGATTCATTGTAAAAGGTTGGAATTTGATGATTGTTTGGAGCAATACATAGTTTTTTTGGAGATTGGAGAATAAATTGGTGTTGTGGAGGTTCTGAATGGCTTGTCTTGATTGATGAAGGAGAAGGCTGCTTGTAGGATCCCTGAGCTTGCATAATGGTGAACTTCTTTTATTTAGTTATTGTGTTTTCATGTATCAATGTGTTTCATCCTTCTTTATTGCAGTAGGACAAAGGTTTTAGACTAAGAAATGTTTTGAAAAGCACCATAGCTCTGTTTGTTCTTCATTGCCTCTATGTTTTCCTCTGTTGGGAATTTTTAGAGAATTATTAATTTCTCTCTAGACCCCCTAAGCTTGTTTATTTCAAGAATGGTTTAATGCAGTATGTATCAATGATGATCTATGGTTAGCCCTACTTGTTTGATGTCTCTAAACACTGTTCTTGAGGTCTCTCTCCAAAGTACCGTTGATTAGGTTTTCCAAAGAGGCTATGTTTCGATCATACCCTTTTTCCATGCTTGAATAATTGTTTTTGAGATCTTCATAGCTATGATCAATGATGTTTAGGCATTCCCTCTTATTTGATTAAATTTATTTTTGTATCTTGAATGCTTTCTAACCTTGAAGGTGAAATTACTAGAAGTTAAATGAGTTTATCGCCTTATATATTTCATTGTATTGTTTTTCTAAAATGATTATTTGCTTAAGTTGAATCAAAGAGTTATTGGTGTGCCATGTCTATTGATTTCTTCTTCATGCTAAATAGTGTTGAGGTCCTTCCTTGTTTTCAAGTACATGATAAATGATTCTTAATTGCCATTTGTCCTAGTTTGTTCGCAAACTTGATGTTCATTTCATTTCACAAAAAACCTTGAGAATCCATCTGACCAATGCTAGACTTTCCCTGTGATCCACCTTGATTTACTATTGAAACTTTCTATGACTTTTATTTGACTCCATAGCCCAATTACTTGAATATTTCCTCACTCTATATATTCTACTTGATCATATTACCCAACCAAAACAATCAAACAAACCCTACACTTAAAAACTAGCCTAAAATAAAAACCCTAGAAGCAAACAAGTTCATATCCTTTGCTCAAATAGAGAGAGCCCTCTCTGAGTCCAGGAAGGCTAGGTCCTAGGACTCCAGATACTGGTCTGATGTTACCCTATGCATTTGATCTCACCAATCTAACAAATAACAGGAACCTATCACACTATAGGAACTTGGATGAATCCCCAGTGGAGCTTTAGAAGAAATAACACAAAGATAGGTTACAAAACAGAGCATCAAACATGGATGAATTCTGTAAAGATAATCATTAACACATAACAAGCATCATCAGTGTGAAAGGAGCATCTAACATGGATGAATTCCTATCACTTACTCTCAGAAAATACTAGCAGAAAAACATAATCATGGAAATGATATACAGGAACACATACTGAACATAAACACTGTAATGAATCTCAAAACAGGGAAGAGAGAAACTCCTACATTTAATTACATAAAAATATTCAAGGAAAAATACACAGTCCAACAGCCTCTCCCTCTGATTCCCAACCTATATTACATTGAATTTACAAGATATATATAGGAAATAGAATCCTTCATTAAGATTTAGAAGTCAAAATTATCTAATTCCCCCAAAAGGGCATTCTGTTACATCAAAATCTAGAACTATATCCCAAAAAAAAAGACCAACCTATTGCAGAAATAACACTGCAATTATGAATTCGAAAATTCCATCTCATGATAGATATGTACAATCTAGAAGAGGTTTCTGTATATCATCCTGTTATGAGAAAAAACCCCTCTCATTTCCCTGATATTTGTTTCCATTTACTCGAGATCTTCATTGAAAAAATATGTGTCAAACAGGAAAATTCTGAGATTCGAAACATAGGGATCAAATATGCTCTCGATTATCCCAATATGTAGTAGCTATTCCAAAACTAAAAGTGGTTATTGTTTCTTAGCCTATGCTAAGGAAAAACCTCTTTTATTTTCCTGATATTTGTTTCCATTTACTCGTGATCTGCATTCCAAAAACATGTGTCAAACAGGAAAATTCTGAAAACCAAAAAATATGGCTCAAAGATGCTCTCGGTTCTCCTAATCGGTAGCCGCTATGCCAAAAAGAGAAGAGGTTATTTTTTTTGGCCCGTTTTGAGGAAAAACCTCTTTCAGTTTCCTAACATTTTCCACCATTTTCTCAGGAACCGCATCGGAAATCAACTAGCTACATAGAGAAAATTGGAAATTTTTTTATAAAAAAAGTTTTAAAGTGGCTTTATCCCACGTGCATTATGGGAGGTGAAACATTGAGGTTTATATACAATTTTCCACACCATTCTATTTTATGTGTAGTTCACCCATTTTGGCTCCTTCATGCGCTCTTCCCCTTCAAAACTTAGACCTTGACTTGGAGAAATAAATCATAACCCAGTCATCCATTCAACGAAGCCAAAATTTTGAAGCCACCTTTCGGCCATGTATCTTTCTCTTTTATTAGTGTTAATAAGTCCAAATATGTGACAAATACCTCATATTATTTCTCATTTGGTCAACAAATTTCACCACAACCTGAAGCACTTGAGTCCACTATAATAATCTCCAAGAAGGCAATGTACACGAAGTAGACCAATAATACTAAAGTATCCAAGCACTTTCAAAACATTGCTTTCCTCCATTGTAGAGACAATTTTTTGGTGAAATTAGCATGTAAAGGATAAAAAGATGATATAGAATTGGACAAAAATGGTGATTATAAGGATAAGGAATTTGATGATGTTTCCGATGCAATATAAATGCGAGAATCGCAAAAATGATGTGAGGCTAGTGATATCAACGGACCTGAGGTGAAAACATAGCAAAATAAGGTGGGGTGGGTGGGATGCAAATTCATGTGCTAACATCGGCTCCAACTGTGGAAGGCAGCTCATATAGGAGGTGTCATGAACCGTAGATCTCTTGGAACTCGTAGATCAATGCTTTCATATTAGGCATGGAGTCACAAATAGCTACAAGCTGATCTTCATTTCTGAAACCAAACCACTTATACAAACTGAAAACACACATGCTGCAAACTGGAAACTAGATGCTGAAGGAGATGCTTGTCCAACAAGCTTATTTATGTACATATAACCTATTCTAATACCGGATTCTTGATTTCAATCAATATAAAATATCCAATATATCCAATCAAAAATCTGATCTAGTACTTGGGCCCCTTCTCTTATTTTAAAAAAAATCAGAACCAGACCTTGTAAGGGCACTAGAAACTGATTGTAACTATGATATCCACAACAACAAGCCATGAGATCATGAAAAACATGCCAGGTATTGGAAATTAATTAGGATTCTGCAGGGAAGAAATCCTTCATATGGAAATAAATAGGATCATAAAATTCATTACATATCCCTTGATCTTCAAAGAATTTTGTAAATTCGCTTTCTATGTCATCATATAGTTTCATATATGATTCATCAAATTCATTGTCAAAATAATCCTTAATTTCAACATCAAAATTCAACACTATTGTTTCATATTTGGGAAGAGGGAGGTTTTCCAAGAAATTCTTAGGATCTTGGAAATTATATGATTGGATTTTATCATTTAAAATCTTAATCTTGTTCTCAAACCTTTCAACAACTAATTCAAAGAAGTCAGTTTTACCTTTAGGAGAAATATTGTGTATCTCAAACGATGAAGCACATCTATTGAAAAGACGTTATATATTTGAATATACACTAATTAATCCCTGAATTCTTTCACAATTTCACAAAAAGGAGGTTTTCCATATACCCAATCATCTTTTTTTAGTACGTGACCTGATCAGTGAGCAATGGAGGCACCTAAAATATTTTTATATCTGGATTGTTCTAGCAGTGGAGTCTTTAGATGAACTTGAACTTTGTGGAGTTTCCATGTCGATGATTCAACCTACTTGTGCATATGAGCATTTTCCACCATTAGCAATCAGATCTGAACTTTGATGATCTTTCCCGGTGAAGATCTGTCACCTCACTCCCCAGTAATGGCACTAGTAGACCATAATAGTAGAATATACTGGTGTCGTTGCCAAGGAACGAAAGATTTATTTTCCTTGGGTGTACGACAAGAAAAATTGGAATTTGATCCTTTGGATGATATGATTAAGTTTCAAAAAAGGCTGACTGGATATTTGTAGTGCCAAGATTGTGGAGCTAGCTTTGAGAAGATATACCAGAGCAAATCCCGATCCTAATCTACTTGATCCAGCCGAAGATCCATAGAAAATTTTCCAGAAGCATAGATATCAAACTACAGAGATTATCTCAGGACCAATCCCATTGGTAAGATTTAATTCACTGTCTATTAAAGTACTTTGTCTTGAAGATATACCATATGATCTAAAATTTTAATTGTCATTTTTTAGATCTAAGTCTGAAACCTCTTTATTTGACATAGTCTTTGATCCTTTAAGACTTTATGAGGTCAATCTATTATCTAGGTTAGATCTTAGCTCTCTGAAACTTGAAGAAAAATTTCCTTTTGAAGAGATTAAACCTAAATCAGACCTTGACATCAAATACTAGATCCAATTCTACCATCAAGAGTCAATACATGTCTCGACTCAACCTCAATCAATCATTACTTTTTCATCTGCACCTTCAACCTCCATTAGGGGAATTTTGAGGTCTAAAATGAGCCTACTAAGAAAAATGTACAACGAAAATAATAATTACAAAAACTAATAGGATTCAAGATGATGATGTCAACCATGGGGGATGATTCACCATTTTTGGAGTAAAAAAGTAAAAATATTAAAAAATAATAAAATAATAAAACTAATTTTTCAACTCATATTTTCAACTTATCTCCCTAAGGTTTTACTCAAATTTCAAGCAAAAGTACTTGTTGGATGCGAAATTTAATTCCTCATCCAAGGAGTACCCATGTTGCATACTTCCGTTGGACACTGCGACATGAAAAAACATGTTTGCAATCAAGTTTTTCATGTATTTCCGTTTTGTTTTGTAGCAGGGTCCATCGAAAGTATGTAACATGGCTACTCCTTGGATGAGAAATCAAATTCTGCATCCAACGAGTGTTTCTTCTTGAAATTCGAGTAAACTCATAGGGACATAAGTTGAAAATACAAGTTGAAAAAATAGTTTTCATTTTTTCCCCTCTAAAATTTGATGATGTAATAAAATATTATTTTATTATTTCCTATATTATTTTATAATTTCCTTAGGAGGCCCATTTATACCTACTACTTTAGTACTTATGACTGGTGTACCACTACCTATTCATCCAACCCATCCCGTTGTCAATCCAACACTTCAATGAATAGGAATCATGGCAAGATTTGCCCCACTTATCTTACCCACTCAATTTCAGGGTTATGGCCATAGACTCCCCCTGTTTGATGAAAATTCTACCATATCTGAAAAAAACCATATTTTTAAGGTCACTAACTTCATAGACTTGGAGGAAGTTGATGTTGACAATGCCAAAATGAGGATTATAGCCTAGAGCTTCTATGGAGATGTCTAACGTTTGGTTTAGATACTTAACTTATAATTCCATTTCCACTCCAAACGTACATATTAATGCATTTATAGCCTGATGGGAGGTTAAGAAAAATCATTTGCAGTTTCTTTCTGAGTATGAGAATATAAAGAGAAATCCTAATGAATCAGTCCAAGATTTAAATACTCGCTTCAATAGAATTTATAATGCCATTCCTGTTGAGATCAAGCCTCCTCCAGGCTTAGCTCTCATACGTTATCCAGATGCATTTGATCCTGACATGGCATACCAACTAAGAGAAAGTATTCTAGCTACATTGAAAGATATGAAAAAGAATGCGGTCAACGTTGAAGAAAATTTTCTAATGAAAAGAGCTAAAACTAATAGTGAGAGAAAAGTCATTATTAAAGATGAACCATCCATCTCATCTTATGATGCTAAGATGGACACATTGATAAGGACTATTGAAAGGATGTCCATCACTGAGAGATAGCCTAAGGTCAGAAATCCTAACTTCAGAGGCCAACAGCAGCCTCAGTTGAGGATCAAGCAGAGAGAACATTGGGCTCCTAAGCAACAAACACAACAACAGCAAATTAGGACACCCTTGCAGCAGAACTATGCTCATGAAATAGAAGAAGAAGATGAATACACAGTTGTTGAGGAAAATCTCCTTTTCAAGGCTGATTATTTGCCCATGTTTTTTACGGAAGATGAAGAGTATTTTGAATAGAAATATGAGCATAAGGATAATTTTTTTATCCTTGCTAATGATCATGAATTAGATACCGAATCAGATGATTATCAACAGGCGTACTGAATGCACTTATCTCACAAAATAGACAGCTCTCAATAAGGAGTAGAGGTGTGCCAGTTAATCCCATTCAGAAAAGATCATCTCAGGAGAAAGATACTCAAACAAAGCAGAATCCTCAGAGTAATCAGAGTAAATGAAAAGATCCTACAATCACGAATCAGAACAAAGTAAATCAGCCAACCACAAGTTCAACAAATAAGGAAACAGATAGCCAGAAGAAAGAAGCTCCATCAAAGGACCATGCTGGACAACGATACATCATCATTAAAGAGGTAGAAAAATTCACTCCTTTCAGCCTAGAAACTGAAATTTCAAAATTAAAAGTTTCTATTCCTTTAACCAATCTTGTTAATAATAACCAGTATAAGTCCCATGTTGCCAAGATTCTTAAAGTAGATCCTTTGTCCAACATGGTAAATGTCGAAGATGATTAGCCCGAACTCATTTTTGGTCCTGCTATTGATGGTCAGTTCGAAGATAGCGAGGTTCCTCTATTCTATTCGAGTCTAAGAATCCACCAATGCATTTTACACAATTCCATGTTAGACTCCGAAGCCTCCCATAATTTAATGCCAAAAGCCATTATGGAAAAGTTGGGCCTTGATATCACTCACCCTTTCCATGAATTATACTCCTTTAATTTAGGTAGAGTCCATTGTATTGGCCTTATTAAATATTTGGTAGTTTCCTTAGAGAAGATTCTAAAAAATAATGTTCTAATGGATGTGGTGGTAGCTGACATACCGCCACGGTTTGGCATGTTGCTATCAAGATCTTGGGGCGCAGGGGGGAATTGAGAGGCACATTGCAATTAGATTTTTCTTATGCAACTATCCTTGTTTTCAGAAAATTGAGAAAATTGTACTAAGAAGCAAAGATGAAATATATGATCACAAGCAAAGAAAATCCCAATAGTCATTCGATAAATGTTGTACATACAGATTTAGAGTCATTCATTTTTTTAATGATAACGACTTAAATGATGTAGATAGCCAGCTTTTAGATGTAGAATATGTTCCATAGATTCATAATTTCATCAGAGAAGTTATAGAAAAGAAAAAGGAGAATCTGTCGAGCTCATCAGAATAGCCATCAGATGAAGCAGAAAAAAAATCAGAACAACCATCAGATAAAGCTTAAGACATTCCAGAAAAGCATGAAGAAACAGTTCAGAAAGTTGAGCCAAAACAAAAATAAGAGTTTCAACACTTGGAGGATGAAAATGGTCTATGGTCCATGGACTTTGATGGTGCCCTAGGCAAATACAGGGCAAGCGTTGTAATTTGGTTCCACAACCCTTCTCATAAGTAGAGTAAGGTTCCTCAAAATGTTAGACTATGCTCATACAAGTTAGTTTTTGATTCCACTATCAATGAGGCAGAGTATGAAGCAATGATTACCTGCCTAAGGATCTTGAAGAAATTGGGAGAAATAAGGATTGTTGTGTATGGCAATAAGGAATGTTATCCTAGATATTTTGAGAATGCTTTCGAAGTATACACTTACAGTTGTGCCAAGGGGTCAAAATCTCATGGAACATTCATTGGCTACAACTGCAAGAAATTTTAAGATCCCCATCTATTCAAACAATAAGTTTGAGATTCATGTGAAACACCAGCTCACTATTCTCGATAACTTGTGATATTGGCAAGTATTTTGGGATGATAAGAAGTTAAATAACTTTCTCCAAGGTGAAGCTAAATTTGAAAATTGTTCCATAGATGAAATTTGTGATAAATATGACCAGGATATAGAAGCAACTCAGGTGGATATACTACAGTTGAAAGAAAACAATATTCCAAAAGGTCTCATACCTTTGGAAGAATTTTTTGACCAAGATGACGTAGCAAGAAAGCATACATTGGTGCCTACTGAAAAGGGTGTTGAAGATTTAAACATTGGGACAACAGATAAACTAAAGATTGTTAAACTTTCCAAGTCCTTATCTCCCTAGGTAAAGGTTGAATATGTTAAATTACTTTCTGAATTTTCTAATGTTTTCGCATGGGAATATGAAAATTTAAAGGTGTATGACAAGAACATCATTCAACACACTATTCCGATAAATTCTGATCAAAAACCATTTCCGAAAAATTTGAGAAGGATTAATCCCAGATTGATGCCATCGTTTGAAAAAGATGTAAAAAAAAATTTCAAGTCTGGTATTATTGTTCCTATCATATTTTCTGATTGGATTCTGAATTTGGTCCCAGTAAGAAAGAAGACTGGAGAAATCCGACTCTACATAGATTTCAGGAACTTGAACAAAGTGTCTCTCAAGGACAACTATCCACTTCCTAAAATGGATCACACCCTTCAAAGAGTTGTTGGTTCTTCCCAGATGTCACTATTGGATGGCTATTCGGGATATAACCAGATTTTGGTGCATGAGGATGATCAAGACAATACAACATTTACTACACCTTGGGGCACGTTCAAATATGAAAAGATGTCATTCAGTTTGAAAGATGCAGGGACCACATTTCAACGTGCCATGGACATAGAATTTTCCAATGAAAAAGTTGTTTTCTTGGTTGTTTATTTAGATTACCTGATAGTGCTTTCACATTCTAATGATGAACATTTGCACCATTTAAGAATTGTTTTCAAGAGATACAGGAAGTTAGGAATATCTCTCAACCCAAAGAAAAGCCTTTTTTCCATGGGGGAGGGCAAACTTCTCGGTCACATCATCTCCAAGGATGGGATCCGGATTGACCCTTCTTGTGTTGAAGAAATTCAGTAGATTGGTTTCCCTCCTAGAAAAAGTGAAATACAAGCATTAAATGGTAAGATGAATTTATTGCATATATTCATTCCTAATTTGGTTGAGCATCTTAGAGAATTGAAAAATATGTTGAAGAAAGATAATGATTTGAAGTGGTCTGAAGATGCCCGGAACTCCTTCAAATCAGTAAAGTTTGCCTTGAACACTGCCCCTATTTTGACAAGTCCTGATTATACTATTGATTTCATAATCTTCTCATTTTCTTCTAAGCACACCATGGCAGCATTTTTGATGCAGAGAAGGGATAAAACTAAGTTTCCAATTTCGTTCTTTAGCCAGAATATCAGATATACAGCCCTTCGGTACAACATCATACAAAAACAGGCTTTGGCTTCGGTAGAAGAGCTGAAAGATTTTAGTGTTTACATATTACATTCACATACTCTTGCCTATGTGCCTAATGCAGCTGTAAAAGAAGTTCTAATGCAAACATACCCAGAAAGTAGGAGAGGGATATGGATAGCAGCATTATTAGAATATGACCTTGAGATTAAACTTGCCAAGCTGATCAAACATCAGGGCTTAGCCAAGCTCATGGTTGAGTCAAACCTCCATGCTCTAGACATCAACCCAATTTCAGCCTTGTCTAATAACGAAGAAGAAGTGAATCTCATTCAGGTATCATTTATTTTTTTGTCATCTCCACGATATTTTGATATTGTTTATGTTTTGCAACACCTAAATCCACCTATAGGTATGAATAAAAGTCAAGGCATATATTTGAAGCTCAAAGCTTCCAAGTATTTCATATTGGACAATGCACTTTCCTGGAAGGATCCCGAAGGTGTGTTAGTGAACTGTTTGGTCGAAGAAGAATCTAAGGAAGTGATGAATGACTTCCAAAAAGGTGATTGTGGAGGCCACTTATACTAGAATACCACGACCAATAAAATATTGAGAGTGGGATATTATTGGTCGACGCTTTTTGCAGATGTATGTAAAACAATAATTATTTGTCACGAATGTCAATTTTTTCAGGGTAAGAGAAAGCTTCTCCCATTACCCCTTCAACCTATTTCAGTACATGCACCATTTCAGTAGTGGGGCCTAGATTTCATAGGTGAGATTCACCCAGCATCATCAGCACAACAGAAGTGGATATTGACAGCCACAAATTACTTTACAAAGTGGATCGAAGCGATCCCGACCAAGAAAGAAATATATTATGTCATCATTCAGTTTTTAGAAACTAATATTTTGTCCCGTTTTGGTTTTCATACTAAAATTATCACAGATAACGCGACAACATTCAGATCTAAGAAGATGACTGAGTTTTGTGACAGAAATAACATTAATTTGGGACACTCTACAGCCTACTACCCACAAGGTAATGGATTGGCAGAGTCCTCTAATAAATCCTTGATCAATATCATTAAGAAAATTTTAGAGGAAAATAAAAGGAATTAGCATAAGAAGTTGATCAGTGCATTGTGGGCAGACTGGGTGAGTAATAAGAAGTCTATTGGAATGTCTCCTTTTCAAGTTGTATATGGTGTCGATAAAGTGTTTCCTTCATCAAGCATTCCCAGTAATGAAATTGTTGCAAGAAGCAAGGAGTGAGGAAAATGGCATACAATGCTGGATTAATCAAATGATACACCTTCAACAGACGAGAGATGAGGTATTCCAGAATACTTCAAAACTCCATGATAAGATAAACAAGATCTATGACTGAAAAACAATGGAAGAAAATTTCAAGGTTGGAGATGTAATACTCCGCTGAGTTGCCAGAAATGAGGATAAGGGTAAGCATGGAAAATTTTAGAATTTATGGAAAGGGCCATATTAGATTTCTTCTTGTCGGGGACAGAATACTTATTTGATTGAAGAGATGAATGGAAAAGAGGGTTTAGGAGGAGCAGTCAATGGTAGGCTCCTTAAGCACTATCTTTTCTGAAGCACACTTTTCTATCAGTTTTCCATTTCTTTGTAAATATCAGTTACATTTCCTACAACGGTGAAGTAAAGAATCACTCGATTTCAGAGCCCGAAGTGAATGCCATGGAGCTTCACTAATTTTCTACAATTTTCAAAGTTCATTTTTCATTCAAGTAAGTCAGTATTGAGTCAATTTTCAGTCATTTGTGTTTTTCTTGAGTCAATCTATTTCTTTTGAGTTATCAGTTTTCAGTCATGTTTATTAGTTTGAGTTTTTGACCGTATTGGCCCAAATGGATAAGGCTTTCTAGCCTATGGTTTTCTTGACACCTCTTTCAGATATATCATCCCCACTAAGGCCAATTTTAGTGTCAGTATTTTCATCCTACCATCAATGACCAAAAATCCTGTTTCCATATCATTTTAAGGGTCCCACTCAGAATTTTATCATCATTGCACTAGGTCATGCAAAAATTTAGTCAGTTATGGTATCCCTAGTCCAAAAACATCACTCTTCCTCAAATTTTATTACTTGCTGGCATAGTTTCTTACCTTTTTGACTATACACCATCCATAAAGTCAATATGAGTAATGTCATCTTGAAATTCTGTCTTTCAAGGTCTTATTAGGTATTTTAGGGTTTTTCAAGGTTTCATTAGGCCATTAGGGTTTCCAAGGTCCTATTAAACTTCATTTCCACTGCTTAAGACCAAAAAGTAAAGGGTGATCCAGTAACATCTCTTTAGAATATGAAGATGATTTTTTAAGAAAAATACTTGTTTTAGCATGTAATTTTGGTTTTCAGATGTATTTTTTAATTTTTACTATGTAATTTTATGTCATTCAAATGTAATAAGTATCATGATTCTCAAGCTACTAACTTAGAGTTCCAACATGCCAAAGCATAAAAAATGTCAAATCAAAGAGTTCTCAAATTCATTAGGTGATTAATTTGTCAAGGAAAAACTCAAATGAAAAGTTAAAAATTCAGAGTTTAAAGTGAAAATGAAGAAAGAAAAAGTGGGTCCCAAAGCCCAATTCATTGAAATGATGAAGTATAGCTACCACCAAGACATCACAAAGAAGCTCATTTGTCATTTCATCCATCAAGATTGCACTCCCATAGTTGGAAAAATCGATTTACAGGGTCATAGGTTGAGTTTTTCAGTGGCATTATGCTTTCAGAGGGTGGTGCTGCGCTTAGAGCAGTGGCGTTGCACTTAGAGTAGGAATTGTTGCACTTTTTCTCCATTAGTGTTGCACTTCTGGGCAAGGTGCTATGCTTTTTCTCAGTGACCTCTCCAGGCACCAAATCTCCTCTGAACTCTCCCAAAATCTTAGCAAATGATTGTCACACACTCTTGCAAGTAAGTACAATGAATTTCTTACCTCTTGCACTCCTAAAGAATGATTTCATAGTGTTTTAGATTTTAAGTGAATTTGGTATTTTTCTAGAGAGAAAACCCTAGTTTTACTCCTAATTCCAAAATTTGATG
Source organism: Pinus albicaulis (assembly GCA_034641835.2). Lineage (NCBI taxonomy): Eukaryota > Viridiplantae > Streptophyta > Pinopsida > Pinales > Pinaceae > Pinus > Pinus albicaulis. Next base: position 382,905,728 of record CM076570.1, read on the forward strand.
CCCTAATACCCTTGTTACATAGCATTTTGTCACCATCCCTGCAATCCCTCACCCTGCATATTGGAGGGTCTTTCCTGTGACCTATGAGTAGTGTCATACTCTGCAAACACCTTCTATGCATCCTTCTACATAAGGACATCATTTATCCTGTTGAACATTTCCTCAGAAAGCCCACAAAAACCTATGTTTTGGCATTGGCACGGGTATCCAGTTCACCTCTCGCGCCACTGTGGAGGATGTACAGTAGAGCCCGCACCATATGGCACTCTGTCTCTTTGTTGTGCCCATGCTAGCCTTTTTGGAAATATTTTTTTACAAAATTAGAGGCGAAATTTTCCTTTAACCACATCAGGGATGAGTCACATGAAGTGGTTAATCTGATGAGCCATAGATCTCCCTCTTTAGGTAGTGGTTTCCTCCTCCCATGGAACAAAAATTTAAGATAGGTCTCCCTTCCATGATTATAGGGATCCTAACCTCTCCCTCTCCCTCTATATAAATAGGCCTTATCCCTTTATGAAAGCTAGCTGAACATATAACCAAGAAGCTGAACTTGGAGAAGAGATACTATAGCTGAGTAATCGCTATCAAGAAGGTAGAACCAAGTAGAATTCCATGGAGAGAGCCCCATCTAAATTCTGACGAGCCTTTAAGGTTATTTAAGGACTGCCAGAGTGGCCTTAGCACCTTTGAGCAGTTGACTAACCTCAGATTGTCTAGGACAATCCTTAGTTTAATGTTCCTCATCACAAATCAGACAATGATACTTCGGCTTTTGCTGTGAACCATCATCAGCATGAGGTTTAGATGATTTCGGTTTTGGGACATTGGTTTTGGCCTTGCCTTTACCCTTCTTTCTCCCCCTGGCTTGGCGATGTGGATTCGCCTGATCCTTTGAAAGAAGTGTTTCCATCTGATGAGGCTATCATGGAAACCATGTCTCTCAAAGATCCACCGTGGAGCGATGGGCATCACCGTTCCTCGTTTATGCCTAGCCTCGGGGAAATTTCTAACTGTCTTGAATGTTTTTCTTCTCAAGTTCCTTCTCCACCACTTCAAACACCTATTTTGACTCATGAAGTCTTTGCTGAAGGTAACTTGGGTAACATTACTCAAACAATGCCTATCAACATTTCCGTGAAACCAGGAATTGTCGAGAACATCCATGTGGGAGTCACTTGCTCTTCTAAGGAAGTCGAAGTGTATACCAGCCTCTTTCGCGAATTCTGTGATGTTTTTGCCTGGTCTTAAAAAGAAATTCCTAGAATAAACCCTAGTATTGTGGTGCACGAGATTCCCACCTACCTAGGTGTGAAGCCTGTTCGCCAGCGTCTTCGTCCAGTGCATCCTCGAAAAGCCACCACTATCAAAGCTGAAGTTGAAAACCTTCTCAAAGCGGATTTCATTTATTCGATTCCTCTGACAGAGTGGGTTTATAACATTGTTCCTGTGGATAAGAAATAGGGAGAAATTTGTGTCTGTGTTGATTATCGCGATATTAATCGGGCCTGTCCTAAGGATAACTATCCCACCCCTTTCATCAATCAGATTATTGATGATTGTGCGGGGAGTGAAATTTTTTTCCCTTATTGATGGTTTTTTTGGCTATAATCAGATCAACGTTCTCCCGTTCGATCAACATAAGACCGCTTTTATCTGTCCTTGGGGAACGTTCGCGTATACGAAACTTCCTTTTGGCTTGAGGAATGCTGGGGCTACGTTCCAGCGTGCCATGACTTATGCCTTTCATGATACTCATCATATTGTTCAACCATACCTGGATGACCTTTCGGCTCATTTGGTTGCGTGAAAATACCAGCCAGACCATCTCCGCCAGATCTTTCTTTGTTGTAGACCCTACAACATTAAGCTCAATCTGCATATATGCATCTTCTGCGTCGACTCCGGTAGAAATTTAGGGTTTATCATATCTAAAGATGAAATTCACCTTGACTCACTTAAGGTTGAGGCTATTGTTAATATCCCCTCCCCATCCTCATTACACCAACTCCAGAGTCTCCAAGGGAAAGCAAATTTCTTACGTAGTTTCATCCCAAACTACGCCAAATTAGCCAAAGGATTCACTCAACTTTTAAAGTAGGACTTCCCTTTCTGTTGGGATGAGATTTGTCAGCAGTCTTTTGATAGGCTTAAGACATTTCTTGTTAACGCTCCTCTATTACGTCCTTCGAATTACCATCATGATTTCACCCTCTATCTAGCTTCCGCCTTCAGTGCGATCACCATGTTTTTGGTTCAAGATGATGATGACGGTACCGAGCATGTTGTTTACTACTTGTCTTAGAACCTTCTCAACCTTCTAATGCATTACGCACACGTTGAGAAGTTAGTGATGGCTGCGGTTCAGGATGTCTATCGTTTTGATCATTATATCCTTTTACGCACAGTGACCGTGATTTCTGATAGTAACCCTATGACCTATATTCTTTCTCGACAGTTTCTGGGGGGGAAATAATAGAAGTGGATCATTATCCTCCAAGAGTTTGATTTGGATTTTACTATTGCCAAATCTAAGAAATCACTTGTTTTCGCCGATTTGATTTGTCCTCTCCCCGCTGAATCTGCTCCTTCTTCTTCTGAGGATCATATTCCGGATGAAACTCTTTTATTGATTAGCATCCTCGATCCATGGTATGGTGATATCATCTTGTATTTCCAAACTTATACTTTTAGGTCTGAGTTAACGAAAAATTCCCGACACCATATTCGGCATCAGTCACAACCATATCGTATTGTTGGAGATACCCTCTATCATGTTGGACTCGATTCTATACTCCACCGATGTTTGACCCTCAAGGAAGTTGAGAAAGTTTTAAATGAATGCCACAGTGGCACCTGTGGTGGTCACATGTCTAGTTATGCCATTGCACAGAAGATCCTTCGTATTGGCTATTTCTGGTCGTCCATCTTTAAAGATTGCATTGTAGCAGTACGAAAATTCCATGCGTGCCAGATATATCAACGCAAGATGCGTGCACCACCCATTCCTTTACACCCTATCATTACCATTGGTCCTTTTTCCAAATTGGGCATCGATTTTATGACGTGTAACCCTCGTTCGGGTGAGGGGCATGCCTATATTATCGTTGCCGTCGATTATTTTACGAAATGGGCCGAAACAATGCCTACACTGGCTGTGGACTGTAAGACAGCGGTGCAATTCATTTTCAATCATGTTATTTCTCGGTTTGGTGTCCCTCAAGCCATCGTTACCGATCATGGTTCTCATTTTCGGGACTATATGATGGCAGAGTTGACGTCTAAGTTGGGTCTGCATCAGGACATCTCAAAGCCTTATTACCCTCAAGCTAATGGCCAAGTTGATGTTGTAAAAAAATTCCTTGTTACAATGCTTCAATGAATAATTGGGATCCATAAATCAAACTGGCATCTCATGTTGTTTTCATCTCTTTGGGTTTACAGAACGCCGATTAAGAGTGTAACCAGATTTACCCTGTTCCAGTTGGTATACGGTTTGGAAGCCACTCTTCCGATTGAATGTGAAATCCTTTCACTCAAATTAGCTATGGAATTACTGCCTAATATTTCACCTGAGGAAGAACGTCTCCTCTACTTAGAGATATTGGATGAAACTCGTCGCTTAGCTGCCTTGTTCATCGAAGCATAGAAGAAGCGAGTCAAAACTCATTTTGACCAGACATTTTCCCCTTGTTCTTTTATCAAAGACGATCTCATTCTCCTGTACGACCAAGCTCATGACAAGCTGGGGGTAGGTAAATTCCAACCGATGTGGCATGGGCCCTACATCATCAAACGTGTGTTACAGAATGGGGCTTATGAGCATATTGATTATGAAGGTTGTCCCTTAGCACAGCCCAGAAATGGGTTGTACCTAAAAAAGTATTATGCTTGAGTCATTCATGCATGATATGTGTACATAGGTGATTTTTGTCATTTTTGTGCATGCTTTGGTTTTATGTGCTTTGCGAGATTTTTTCTGCTTATTGGGTCTTGCTTGTTATGCATATGTCTATTTCCCCTTATGTCAGTTTCGCGGATGGTGCTTCCCGCAGTACCAGGAACTTGTCTTCGGCAACCTAGGTAATTTATGATCCTGTTGGTGAGTTGATTAACTTACAAGGTATTTTTCTAGGACTAGCTACAAATAATGTCACTGAATATAGTGTTTTTTTGGAACTATTAACCAAGGTATTTAACCTCGGCATACGCGCATTTCTTGTGAATTTGGATTCGCAGCTTGTTGTTCTTCAACTTCACAATCATTATTCAATTCGAAACCCATGCATTTTGAGATTGTATTTGCGTATTAGTTTACTTGAAAGACATTTTTATTTCATTACATATCAACATATACCAAGACGAATGAATACATTAATAGATGCAATATCTAACATTGTGCTAGATAGACATTTGCGCAATTTATAAAACATCATCATATGTAAATAGAACCATATAGAAAATAGATGTATATATATATATATATATATATATATATATATATATATATATATATCGTTTGTTTGCAACATGTGCATCATAAAACACAAAAAATATATTTCTATTTCAGTTACATCGCGAGACAACATGTCTCTCAAAATTGTGTGGCAATAGAAGCCTAAATGCCTAATCGATGTGGTGCTCATGATAGCATGTCACCGCCTGTACCAACCACCTCAGCAAGTAGTGGATACGACTCGAAACCCCTACAGTGTGCCTCTGATGGGCCCGAGGCACATCATCTAAGAGAGCATTGTCTGGGAACCCATGGGCGATCCCCTCCAGGTTCTGTACTATCTCCTCCTCGCCACCCTCACCATGAGGATCGAAAGCACGAGGAATTCGCCTCGCTATCGGGGACATAGCTGCAGGACACTCTGGGCCAAAATCTGCATACATATAAGAGTAACTGTGAGAACATGCATATATACCAAAAAATCATAAACTCATGAAAATAAAAAATGAGTCTCACCTAGCTCTTCGTTCCAATCCTCTCCCTCCGAGAGTGGCAGGTCTGGATCTCCAGTGAAGTCTCTGCTGACATAGGGCCAGTCCTCCATGACAATCAGTTGTCGTCAGAGCCAATCAAAAAACTCTAGCCTCCAGGACATTTTTTGGCCACCCGCTGCTCTAGGAATTAGTGCGGCCCATTGGGCCATCCGTGGCTCTCTGGGTGGTGACATCGGGACAATAACCTCCTGACGCTGGAATATTGGTAGTCATTCTAAGAAGAACAATACCAGTATCGATCCATACCCAAATTGCTTCAGTTTGGTCTTCTTGCACTTAGTGAGTTACCATTTGATGTTGATAGTCACGGCCTCGGCCCAGTTGAAGAGAGTTGGGTTCATATACACTAGTACATTTGGCGAAAATTCCGACACTTTAGTTCCGACACTTTTGACGAAATGTCGGAAATTTCCCCAAATTTTATCAATTTTTCAAATCCCGCCACAAAGTGTCGCTATATCAATGTTTGGAGACAAGTGTCAGTATTGTGACACTTAGAGGTAAGTGTTAGTCTTGCGACGTTTTCAAAAAAGCATCGTAATTATGACGGATTGCTGAAATATGTCGTTATTGAGACACTAAGACAAGGTGTCACAATTGTGACGTTTTGAGGAAGGCTTCATTATTGCGATGGTTTGGGGAAACTTGAAACTCTTGCAACATTACAGAGACAAGGTGTCGCTATTGCGATGTTTAGAGGAAGGTGTCGCTCTTCCGACGTTTAGAGGCAAAGTGTCGCTCTTGCAACGATTGGTGGAAAAGTGTCGCTCTTGCGACGTTTAGAGGAAGGTGTCGCCATTGCTACGTTTAGAGGCAAAGTGTCACTCTTGCGATGGTTGGTGGAAAAGTGTCGCTCTTGCGACGACTAGTGGAAAAGTGTTGCTCTTACGATGGTTGGTGGCAAAGTGTTTCTCTTGCAACGGTTGGTGGCAAAGTGTCGCTCTTGTGATGGTTGGTGGCAGAAGGTGTTGCTATTGCGACATTTACAGGCAAAGTGTCGCTCTTGCGACGGTTGGTGGCAAAGTGTTGCTCTTGCAACAACTGGTGGCAAAGTGTCACTCTTGCGACGGTTAGTGGCAAAGTGTCGCTCTTGCGACGGTTGGTGGCAAACTGTCGCTCTTGTGACGGTTGGTGGCAAAGGTGTTTGGTGGGATAATCCCACATTCACCTAGTGTATAAGCGATATTGGTGTTTATATACATGTTGAGGTTTTACATGTTTCAACTACGAGCCGAAGGCTATGCACACTCATACAATCAATTGGGACTCAGCGCATGCACTTTGGCCCCTCCCCTCTTGACTTGGATTTGGTTGTGGTTTAGCTTGTGGTTCTCAGCCTCGGTCTTGTGGTGATTAGTGTAGGTGCTTGGGCTGTGCCAGGGGCTCGACGGAGTAAGAAGCCCACAATTTTATTAAAAATATAAACAATATTTGTAAAAAGGCCACAATTTTATTAAAAATATAAACAATTTGTAAAAAGCCCACAATTTTATTAAAAATATAAACAATTTTATATTAAATATAAAATTGATATACCCTTTTTTATTTGCCCAATAAAATAAGCTATAATACGATAGGATTAGGGCATTTTGAGATTTTTTTAAAAAATGGCAAAAGAGGGAAATAGATAGGACAATCATTAAGGTAGTTTAGGAAAAATGGGATTTCATATATTTTAGCATGCAAATGGCCAGATTGGGGTAATTTAGGGATTTTTAGAAAAATCGACGTATATGATAACGACGGAAAATGGTGAATATAGTGAAGGCATAAGGAATCATAGCCAAAAAATGATCATGAAAGACAACTTTCGAGGGTGAAAAAATGAGTGCTAACAAGATGCATGCTCTGATTCTAAGTCAGAACCCGATAAGGGGAATGACAAAGGGAAGCATATGATTGATGCAGAGCCCAGTGCCATTGTTACCACCACCAAGATCCATAAGGATGAGGCCAAAGATCCAGAGGAGGGGGATCACCTCTTCCAGTCATAGATGTGGGTGAAGGGTTCTCCACTGTAGTTCATTGTCGAAAACAAGAGCCAAAAGAACCTCATTTCAGTAGAGGTTGTGAATCAGCTAGGCCTACCGACCAAAAAACACCCACAGTCATACACCATCGGGTGGCTTCATGCGTAGTCACACACCATAGGCCCGTTTCCTATTTGATCCCTTGTGGCATATTCGTTTGGTCAGGTGCACCGTGTGAGGTCGGCCAACCAGGCGCGTTCGGGTCGGGCCATTTTGTTTGAGGGTAGTCGTGTCAATTTTGCTAAGTTGTGACCACCCAGGTGCCTTGCGCACATTCGAGCAGCCTGTTTTTCATTTTCTCCCTTGTGGCATCATTCGGTTGGGCACGCGGTGTCGCGCCGTGTGAGGTCGCCCGACCGGACGCGTTTAGTTCGGGTCGTTTCTTTCAAGGGCGCCCGTATCAATTTTGCTAGATTTTGACTGCCAGGGTGCCTTGTGCACGTTCGGGTGGCCTGTTTTTTGTTTGCTCCCTTGTGGCATCGCTCTGTCGGGCACATCGTGTCGCGCTGTGTGAGGTCGCCTGATCGGGCGTGTTCGGGTCAGTTCATTTCATTCAAGGGCGCTTGTATTAGTTTTGCTAAGTTGTGACCGCCCGAGTGTCATGTGCACGTTCAGGTGGCCCATTTGCCATTTGCTCCCTTGTGGCATCATTTGGTCGGGCGCGCCCTATCACGCCATGTGAGGTCGCCCAACTAGGCGCGTTCGGGTCGGGCCATTTTGTTCGAGGGCACCTGTATCACTTTTGCTAAGTTGTGACCGCTTGGGTGCCTTATGCACGTTCGGGTGGCCCGTTTGTTGTTTGCTCCCTTGTGGCATATTTTTTTGGTCAGGTGCGTCATGTCACACCATGTGAGGTCGCCTGGCCGAGTGCATTTGGGTTGTGCCATTCCGTTCGAGGGTCCCCGTATTAGTTTTGCTAAGTTGTGACCGCTCGGGTGCCTTGTGCACATTCGGGCAGCCCATTTGCCGTTTTCTCCCCTGTGGCATCGTTCAATCGGGCACACCGTGTCGCGCCATGCGAGGTCGCCCAACCGGGCGCGTTCAGTTCGAGCTGTTTTGTTCGAGGGCGCTTGTTTTCCGTTTACTCCCTTGTGGCATCATTCGGTCGGGCGTGCTGTGTCACACTGTACGAGGTCACCCGACCGGGTGCGTTCTGTTCGGGTCGTTTCGTTCGAGGGCACCCGTATCAGTTTTGCTAAGTTATGACCGCTCGAGTGCCTTGTGCATGTTCGGGCGACCCGTTTTCCATTTTCTCCCTTGTGGCATCGTTCGGTCGGGCACGCTGTATCACGCCATGTGAGGTTTCCCGACCGGGCGAGTTCGAGTCGGCCCATTTTGTTAGAGGGTGCCCATATCAGTTTTGCTAACTTGTGACCACCCGGGTGCCTTGTGCATGTTCGGGCAGCTTGTTTGCCATTTTCTCCCTTGTGGCATCGTTCGGTCGGGCGCACCGTGTCAATTTTATATTAAATATAAAATTGATATACACTTTTTTATTTTCACAATAAAATAAGCTATAATACGATAGGATTAGGGCATTTTGAGATTTTTTACAAAAATGGAAAAAGAGGGAAATAGATAGGACAATCATTAAGTTAGTTTAGGAAAAATGGGATTTCATATATTTTAGCATGCAAATGGCCAGATTGGGGTAATTTAGGGATTTTTAGAAAAATTGACGTATATGATAACGACGGAAAATGGTGAATATAGTGAAGGCATAAGGAATCATAGCCAAAAAATGATCATGAAAGACAACTTTCGAGGGTGAAAAAATGAGTGCTAACAAGATGCATGCTCTGATTCTAAGTCAGAACCCGATAAGGGGAATGAAAAAGGGAAGCATATGATTGATGTAGAGCCCAGTGCCATTGTTACCACCACCAAGATCCATAAGGATGAGGCCGAAGATCCAGAGGAGGGGGATCACCTCTTCCACTCATAGATGTGGGTGAAGGGTTCTCCACTGTAGTTCATTGTCGAAAACAAGAGCCAAAAGAACCTCATTTCAGTAGAGGTTGGGAATCAGCTAAGCCTACCGACCAAAAAACATCCACAGTCATACACCATCGAGTGGCTTCATGCGTAGTCATACACCATAGGCCCGTTTCCTATTTGATCCCTTGTGGCATATTCGTTTGGTCAGGTGCACCGTGTGAGGTCGGCCAACCAGGCGCGTTCGGGTCGGGCCATTTTGTTTGAGGGCGGTTGTATCAATTTTTCTAAGTTGTGACCACCCGGGTGCCTTGTGCACATTCGAGCAGCCTGTTTTTCGTTTTCTCCCTTGTGGCATCATTCGGTTGGGCACGCGGTGTCGCGCCGTGTGAGGTCGCCCAACCGGACGCGTTTAGTTTGGGTCGTTTCTTTCAAGGGCGCTCGTATCAGTTTTGCTAGATTGTGATTGCCAGGGTGCCTTGTGCACGTTCGGGTGGCCTGTTTTTTGTTTGCTCCCTTGTGGCATCGTTCTGTCGGGCACATCGTGTCGCGCTGTGCGAGGTCGCCTGATCGGGCGTGTTCGGGTCAGGTTGTTTCATTCAAGGGCGCTTGTATTAGTTTTGCTAAGTTGTGACCGCCCGAGTGTCATGTGCACATTCAGGTGGCCCATTTGCCATTTGCTCCCTTGTGGCATCATTTGGTCGGGCGCGCCCTATCACGCCATGTGAGGTCGCCCAACCAGGCGCGTTCGGGTCGGGCCATTTTGTTCGAGGGCACCTGTATAACTTTTGCTAAGTTGTGACCGCTTGGGTGCCTTATGCACGTTCGAGTGGCCCGTTTGTTGTTTTCTCCCTTGTGGCATATTTTTTTGGTCAGGCGCGTCGTGTCACACCATGTGAGGTCGCCTGACCGAGTGCGTTTGGGTTGGGCCATTCCGTTCGAGGGCTCTCGTATTAGTTTTGCTAAGTTGTGACCGCCCGGGTGCCTTGTGCACATTCGAGCAGCCCATTTGTCATTTTCTCCCCTGTGGCATCGTTCAATCGGGCACACCGTGTCGCGCCATGCGAGGTCGCCCAACCGGGCGCGTTTGGTTCGAGCTGTTTTGTTCGAGGGCGCTTGTTTTCCGTTTACTCCCTTGTGGCATCATTCGGTCGGGCGTGCTGTGTCACACTGTGTGAGGTCAACCGACCGGGTGCATTCTGTTCGGGTCGTTTTGTTCAAGGGCACCCGTATCAGTTTTGCTAAGTTATGACCGCTCGAGTGCCTTGTGCATGTTCGGGCGACCCGTTTTCCATTTGCTCCCTTGTGGCTTCGTTCGGTCGGGCGCGCTGTGTCACGCCATGTGAGGTTGCCCGACCGGGCGAGTTCGAGTCGGGCCATTTTGTTAGAGGGTGGCCATATCAGTTTTGCTAACTTGTGACCACCCGGGTGCCTTGTGCACGTTCAGGCAACCTGTTTGCCATTTTCTCCCTTGTGGCATCGTTCGGTCGGGCGCACCGTGTCACGTCGTGCGAGGTCGCTCGACTGGGCGCATTCAGTTCGGGCCGTTTGGTTCGAGGGCGCCCATATTAGTTTTGCTAAGTTGTGACTGCCCGAGTGCCTTGTGCATGTTCGGGCGGCCCGTTTGCCATTTTCTCCCTTGTGGCATCGTTCGGTCGGGCGCGTCGTGTCGCGTCATGTGAGGTGGCCCGACTGAGCGCGTTCGGGTCGGGCCATTTTGTTTGAGGGTGCCCGTATCAGTTTTGCTAACCTTTGACTGCCTAGGTGCCTTATGCACGTTTGGGTGGCCCGTTTTCTGTTTGCTCCGTTGTGGCATATTCGTTCGGTCAGGCGTGTGATGTCGTGTCGTGTGAGGTCGCTCGACCGAGCACATTCGGGTCGGGTTGTTTCGTTCGACGGCGCCCGTATCAATTTTGCTAATTTTTGACCCCCCGGGTGCCTTATGCAAGTTCGAGCAGCCCGTTTTCCATTTTCTCCCTTGTGGCATCGTTCAGTCAAGTGCGCTGTGTCGCGTCGTGCGAGGTCGCCCAACTCGGCGTGTTCGGTTCGGGCCGTTTTGTTCGAGGGCGCCCGTATCAGTTTTGCTAAGTTGTGACCACGCGGGTGCCTTGTGCATATTCGGGTGGCCCGTTTGTTGTTTTCTCCCTTGTGGCATCGTTTGGTCGGGCGTGCCATGTGAGGTTGCCCGACCGAGCATGTTCGGGTTGGGTCGTTTTGTTCGACTGCACCCGTATCAGTTTTGCTAAGTTGTGACCGCCTGGGTGCCTTGTACAAGTTCGGACGACCTGTTTGCCATTTGTTCCCTTGTGGCATCGTTCGGTCGGGCACGCCGTGTCGTGCCGTGCGAGGTCACCCGAATAGGCGCGTTCGGTTCGGTTCGTTTTGTTCGAGGGCGCTCGTATTAGTTTTGATAAGTTGTGACCACGCAGGTACCTCGTGCACGTTTAGGTGGCCCGTTTTCTGTTTGCTCCATTGTGGCATCGTTCAGTTGGGTGCGCTGTGTCTCGCCGTGCAAGGTCACCCAACCGGGCATGTTCAATTCGAGCCATTTTGTTCGAGGGCACCCATCTCAGTTTTGCTAACTTGTGACCGCCCGGGTGCCTTATGCACGTTCAGGCAACCCGTTTTCCGTTTTCTCCCTTGTGGCATCGTTCGGTCGGGCACATCGTGTTGCACCGTGCGAGGTCACCCAACCTGGCGAGTTCAGTTTGGGCCGTTTCATTTGAGGGTGCCCATATCAGTTTTGCTAAGTTGTGACCACCCAAGTGCCTTGTGCACATTCGAGTGGCTCGTTCGTTGTTTGCTTCCTTGTGGCATCGTTCGGTCGGGTGCGCCATGTCGCGCCATGTGAGGTGGCTCGACCAGGCGCGTTCGGGTCGGGCCATTTTGTTCGAGGCTACCCGTATCAGTTTTGCTAAGTTGTGACTGCATGGGTGCCTTATGCACATTCAGGTGGCCCTTTTTCTGTTTTCTCCCTTGTCGCATATTCGTTCGGTCAAGCATGTCATGTCCCGCCATGTGAGGTCGCCCAACCAAGTGTGTTCGGGTCGGGCCGTTTCGTTCGAGGGTGCCCGTATCAGTTTTGCTAATTTGTGACCGCACAGGTGCCTTGTGCAAGTTTGGGCGACCCGTTTGTTGTTTTCTCCCTTGTGGCATCATTCGGTCGGGCACGCCGTGTCGCGCCATGTGAGGTCGCCCGACTGGGCGCGTTCGGTTCAGGCCTTTTTTTTCGAGGGCGCCTGTATAATTTTTGCTAAGTTGTGACCGCCCAAGTGCCTTGTGCACATTCGAGCGGCCGTTTGCTGTTTTCTCCCTTGTGGAATCATTCGGTCAGGCGCATCATGTCGCGCCGTGCGAGGTCACCTGACTGGGTGTGTTCGGGTCAGGTTGTTTCATTCGAGGGCGCCTGTATCATTTTTGCTAAGTTGTGACCGCCCGAGTGCCATGTGCACATTCGGGCAGCTCATTTGCCATTTTCTCCCTTGTGGCATCGTTCGGTCGGGCGGACCATGTCACGCCATGTGAGGTCGCCCGACCGGGCGCGTTCGGGTAGGGCCGTTTTGTTCGAGGGCGCCCGTATCAGTTTTTCTAATTTCTAACTGCCGAGTGCCTTGTGCAAGTTCGAGCGGCCTATTTTTCATTTTCTCCCTTGTGGCATCGTTCGGTCGGAAGTGCTATGTCGCGCTATGCGAGGTCGCCCGAACGGGTGCGTTCAGTTTGGGTCGTTTTGTTCGAGGGCACCCGTATCAGATTTACTAAGTTGTGGTCACCCGAATGCCTTGTGCACGTTCAGGTGGCCCATTTGCCATTTTCTCTCTTGTGGCATTGTTCGGTCGGGTGCGCCATGTCGCGCCGTGTGAGGTCGCCCAACCGGGCGCATTCAGTTCGCGCCATTTTGTTCGAGGGCGTCTGTATCAGTTTTGCTAACTTGTGACTGCCAGGGTGCCTTGTGCACGTTTGGTCAACCCATTTTCTATTTTTTCCCTTGTGGAATCATTCGGTCGAGTGCACCGTGTCGCGCCATGCGAGGTCGCCCGACCGGGCGCGTTCAGTTCTGGTCGTTTCGTTCGAGGGTGCCCGTATCAGTTTTGCTAAGTTGTGACCACCCGAGTGCCTTGTGCACATTTGGGCGGCCCATTTGCTATTTTATCCCTTGTGGCATCGTTTTTTTGGGCGCGCCGTGTCGCGTCATGTGAGGTGGCCCAACCGAGCGCGTTCAAGTCGGGCCATTTTGTTCGAGCGTGCCCGTATCAGTTTTCCTAAGTTGTGACTGCTTGGGTGCCTTATGCATGTTTGGGCGGCCTGTTTTCTATTTTCTCCCTTGTGTCATATTCGTTCGGTCAGGCGCATCGTGTCGCACTGTGTGAGGTCCCCCGACCGGGCGCATTCGGGTCGGGCCATTTCATTCGAGGTCGTCCGTATCAGTTTTGCTAAGTTGTGACCACCTGTGTGCCTTGTGCAAGTTCGGGTGGCCCATTTTCCATTTTCTCCCTTGTGGCATCATTCGATCGGGTGCGTCGTGTCGCGCCATGTGAGGTTGCCTGACCGGGCGCGTTCAGTTCGGGCCGTTTTGTTCGAGGGTGCCCGTATCAGTTTCTCTAAGTTGTGACCGCTTGGGTGCCTTGTGCACGTTTGGGCGACCCGTTTGTTGTTTTCTCCCTTGTGGCATCGTTCGGTCGGGCGCATCATGTCGCGCCATGCGAGGTCGCCCAACTGGGCGCGTTCGAGTCAGGTCATTTCATTCGAGGGCGACCGTATCAGTTTTTCTAATAAGTTGTGACCACCCGAGTGCCATGTGCGCGTTTTGGCGGCCCATTTGCCATTTTTTCCCTTGTGGCATCGTTCGGTCAGGCGCGCCATGTCGTGCCATGTGAGGTCGCCTAGCCGGGCACGTTTGGTTCAGGCCGTTTTGTTCGAGGGTGCCCGTATCAGTTTTTCTAAGTTGTGACCTCCTGGGTGCCTTGTGCAAGTTTGGGCAGCCTATTTTCCATTTTCTCCCTTGTGGCATCATTTGGTTGGGCGCGTCATGTCGCACCATGTGAGGTCGCTTGAACGGGCGCATTCGGTTCGGGCCATTTTTTTCGAGGGCGCCCGTATCAGTTTTGCTAAGTTGTGACTGCCCAGGTGCCTTGTGCATGTTTGGGTGGCCCATTTTCCGTTTGGTCCCTTGTGGCATCATTCGTTCGAGCACGTCGTGTCGCACGGTGCGAGGTTTCCCGACTGGGCGCGTTCAGTGCAAGCCGTTTCATTCGAGGGTGCCCGTATCAGTTTTGCTAAGTTGTGACTACCCCAGTGCCTTGTGCACATTCGGGCAGCCCATTTTCCGTTTTCTCCCTTGTGGCATCAGTTGGTCGGGTGCGTGCATGCATTAACCCTAACCCATATTTAATTAACCCCCTAAACCCAAAACATCTAACCACTAAACCCCTTAACCACTTGATCTACTAGGGGCCGGTTACCTTGATATTAACGATATTGGTGTATTCATACTCCTTCTGAATAACCAATAAAGGGTCAAGGAAATTGACCAATGTGTTGTTAGGTTTTATCTTATCCATCTCTGGGGTAAGCTGCTTATGTTGTCACTATCTCCCTCTCTTACCCTTCTCTACTTCTCTCACTCCTCTCCCTCTCTCTCTCTTAGCTGATCCATTCCTTCTCTCCCCTCTCCTTCAGTTTATCTCCATCTCTCCCTTGTGACTCCCCTTGTCTCGCCACCTGATCTATCAATTTATGTCTTTATAATTATTCCTTCTCATATATATCTAGAGTTAATATATATCATGACATATTGGGAGCTACGATTGGGTTAATTTCGCCTTGTTGGAAAGGTTAAAATGGTTAATATTCGATAGACAAAATGTAGATCAAATATTTCATCAAAAAGAGGGAACCATACCCTATATTCTTCTAGGCTATGCCTATTAGTCGCTTGGCCTCTTCTTGCTCTCACATGAATGTAGTCTTGCTTGACTGGTACAGAAGAAGGTTTCGCATTATCAACTATTTTTTTGAGACAACTTTTAGTTGTTTCAACAATGCTACATTCTAATTCAAACTTATCCTTTAAACCATCTTAGTATTTGTACTCTCTTCAAATTTGTAGTGCTTTCCATTCCTCTCAGTCACATATGTTTCCTTGGTTTGTTAAGGGACAAGGTCGACAACATTAGGATGTTTTTGCAATAAACAAGGGTATTTCCATGACACAGTCAGGTGGACCAAGAGTATAAGAGCCAAATTTCTCATGATTGTGGGACACTCGAACTTTAGATTTTCTGGAGTAGTCATGAGGTGCAGTCTGGTTATTAAGATTTCATCAGATGGCCATTCTCCGGACTTAAATTGTGTGACAACATTGTGGCTGAGTTTGAAACTGGAGATTGAACATACATTTGGTAATTTGATTGCAATAGAAATTTTCATCAATAAATGTAAAGAAATGGCTAACCCCCTAAACCACTAACCCATTTAACCCCATAAACCCTAAACCTATAACCCCTTAACCCCTAACCCATTTAACCCCCTAAACCATAAACCTCTAAACCCCTAACCCATCTAACCCCCTAAACCATAAACCTATAACCCCTTAACCCCTAACCCATTTAACCCCCTATACCATATTAAACCTCTAAACCCCTAACCCCTAACCCTAAATCCCCTAAGCCCTCCAAATTCGAATTATCTTTGAAGAAGTAATTGTTTTCTTACTTCTGTATAATTCACTATATAATCAGATCATGAATGTGAGAAGGCTTCTGGTTGTAAGCATGGTTGTGGTATGTTGATGTTCAGACGAAAACTATAACTTTTAGCCCTTGATCTACTAGGGGCCGGTTACCTTGATATAATTAACGGTGGTGTAATATTCATACTCCTTCTGAACAACCAATAAATGGTCAAGGAAATTAACAAATATGTCGTCAAGTTTTATCTTATCCATCTCTGGGGCAAGCTTCTTTTCGGCTTATAACTCCACTTCTTTTGATCTCAATTTTTCCAATTTCTTCCTTCTCTCATATGATACTTGAGTGCGTTCAGTTCGAGCCATTTTGTTCGAGGGCGCCTGTATTAGTTTTGCTAAGTTGTGACAGCCCGAGTTCCTTGTGCACGTTCGGGCGGCCCGTTTTTCGTTTTCTCCCTTGTGGCATCGTTCGGTTGGGCACGCGGTGTCGTGTCATGTGAGGTCGCCCGACCAGGCGCCTTTGGGTCAGGCCATTTCATTCGAGGGCACCCATTTCGTTATTTCTCAGCCCTTTCTCTCCTTATACCTCCAACCTCTCTCTTCCCCAATCTCCCTCTCAGCTCTCTCTCTCTCTCTCTCTCTCTCTACCCTTCAATCCTCTCACTATATCGCTCCCTCTACCCTTCTTTCTGCCCCCCTTCCATCTTTGTGTCACTATCTCCCTCTCTTCAACTTTGTAATTCTTTCCATTCCTCTCAGTCACATATGTCTCCTTGGTCTATTAAGGGACAAGGTCGACAACATTAGGATGTTTTTGCAATAAAAAAGGGTATTTCCAGGACACAGTCAGGTGGATAAAAAGTATAACAGCCAAATTTCTCATGAATGTGGGACACTCAAACTTAATATTTTCTGGAGTAGTCATGAGGTGTAGTCTAGTTATTGAGACTTCATCAGATGGCCATTCTCTGGACTTAAATTGTGTGACAACACTATGGATGAGTTTGAAACTAGAGATTGAACATACATTTGGTTTCATTGCAATAGACATTTTCATCAATAAATGTAAATCAATGGATAAAAAATACTATAAATTAATAAATAAAGAAGACATGGAAACAAGCAACAATACTTACAAAATTGTTACATTTAACCCCCTAAACCCCTAACCCATTTAACCCCCTAAACCCTAAACCTATAAACCCTTAACCCTTAACCCCTTAAACCCTAAACCATTAAACCCTTAACCCTAACCCCTTAAACACTAATTCCTGGCCCCTAACCCATCTAACCCCCTAAAACCTAACCCCATTAGCCCCTAACATCTAGCCCCTAAAATCCTTAACTGGTAAATCCCCTAACCCCCTAAACCCCTAACCCATTTAACCCCTAAGCCATAAACCTCTAAACCCCTAACCCATTTAACCCCTAAACCTCTAAACCCTTAACCACTAACCCTCAAGGGTGCTTGCCCAAACCCATTCAGCTCGGGTCATTTCGGTTGAGTGCGCCTGCCCAAACGTGCTCGGGTTGGGCTCCCTAAGCCCCCAATCCCTAATCCCTTAACTACTAACTCATTATTCGACTCCTAACCCCTAAATGCACCTAAATCCCCTAACCCCTAATCCCCTAAGCCCTCCAAATTTGAATTAGCTTTGAAGAAGTAATTGTTTTCTGCAATATGGTTTGTAAGTTATTTAAATAGAGGTATCTTCTCTAGAGTTCTTTTTTATATACACAGTTTCATTTACTAATTTTTGAACAAGGCGTATGACACTCCTCATGTCTATGGGATTTTTATCTTGAAGCTCATTATCTATACGAGGAATTTTGGGTAGAAAAAGAGTTTCCTAGGTCCCCCACCAAACTCATCATCCATTTTCTGCATTTTTTGATACTCCAAAATTATCTGAGTTGTTATATATTTCTAGTAAAAAACCTCATCTTCAGAAACATTTTCTTGTCATTTTCAAAATTTACTGCTTCATTGAGCACAACATGCAGCTTATCTAATTCTTTATTGAAGCTAAGAGCTCCATCTCTGGGGCAAGCTACTTTTTGGCTAACTCCATTGCTTTTGATCTCAATTTTTCCAATTGCTTCCTTCTCTCATATTATACCTGAGCCTTTGCATTTCTCTTCCCTTCTAATTCTGTAATAGTGTCATAGTGATGCCAGCCAACTTCTTTGGAAAGCCTTCCTAGCTAGCAGACAATACTTGTGACCTAGCTGAAGCCTCAACACTTTCAGAGCATCTGGAATGACTATTCTCTTCTTCCTGTTATATGGTGGGGGAACCCCTTCAAAAGTCATTAGCCTAGAAAGTGTTGTAGCACACGCTTGGTTTTGTGTGGAATCATTCCTCTAATTGTCTAGTAGTCAAATCCTTCTCTTACTT
This sequence comes from Pinus albicaulis, assembly GCA_034641835.2. Taxonomy (NCBI): domain Eukaryota; kingdom Viridiplantae; phylum Streptophyta; class Pinopsida; order Pinales; family Pinaceae; genus Pinus; species Pinus albicaulis. The sequence continues at coordinate 382,923,786 of CM076570.1, forward strand.
TATTGTCATTTGCCCATACCTAACCAATGAGAGCATAAGAACACCTATTTCTATAAAAGCACCTATAAATTCTCTTACTTTATTGTCATTTTCCCATAACTAACCAATGAGAACACAAGAACACCTATTTATATAAAACCACCTATAATACTTATGTGGATTTCACTAATATCTTTTTAGTTACTGTGTGCACAGTAGCATAGATCCTAAAGTGATTCCCGTACAATGATAATCCACTAGGTGTATTTGTTCTTAAAAAACTATGCATGGATAGATGTCCCATTTATGGCCAAGTTCCACCAAAATGGTTCCTCCTACCTACCTAGTAACTACATTACATTTATTTCATGACAAGACTACCTTACAACCCACCAAATTTCTATCATATCCTTGACGTCAACAAAAATTTGTTGTTCAAGATATAGCTATGTTGGAACAAACTTAGCTCTAGAGCTTAGGATATTTTTCCATATCTAATGTTTATAAACCAATAGATATAAAATTTCTAAAGAATGTGGGAGCCCTTTAAGTATCACCTTTCCTATATTGAATATGTCTTAAAAATCATGGAAAATGTCCATAGATGAGTTATCCTTACTAAACCAAAAATTTCATTGAAAATAATCATTCATACCACAACATTACTACTTCCCTTTTAACCACATAAAATGTATTTTTAAGTTACCATAATTCATATTTAATATCACATAATTAGATTAAAAAATGAACCAAAATCCCTAGTTTATGAAATAAAAATTCAACAATTTTATATAATTAATAATTTAAATAAATGTCTTAGATCTAACCTCATTAATAATTATTTATAATCAACAATACCACTTATTTACCTAAATCCCTTATCAACCCCAAGAAAAGTCTCACACATTTTATTTAATGGAATTTGAGTGGCCTTAAAAAACACACGTATTTCATTTCAAAATGTCAAAAAATTTCAAATATCAAAAGTTTTAATTCATTTCCCTCTTCAAAATGTCTAAAATTTTCAAATATCAAAAGTTTTAATTTCCCTCTTTCATTTCTCTCCAATTGCATGGTTTGTCCATGGAAGGAGGGAGGATGCTACCACACTGCCTCAGGTTTTGAGGAAGGATGCAGCCATACTATTGCAGGTTTGGAGGGAGGATGCGGCCATACTGCCTTAGGTTTTGAGGAAGGATGTAGCCATACTATTGCAGGTTTGGAGGAAGGATGCGACGATATTGTCGCAGGTTTGGAGGAAGGATGCAGTAAGTTAAGTTTCTATGTCTATCCAATGATAATGCAATTCCCTTTAGGTTTCTTTGGTTATTTGTTTGCCCATTGGTTTTGTTACTTTCTACTTCTGCCCATTTGGTTATGGTGCATTTTATTAGCTGATATGCCCATTTTTGAATCCTGAACTCATCAAATCTTTTTGTCAAACTGATAAACCTACATAAAAAAATAATAAAACTTTATGCCCATGCTGGTCTTCAATCACAGGTAACAAGATATGCACACCATCCTTATACCTGAGAGAAAAAACCCATGACCCATCATGCAAAACCCTATCTATCACATGCACAGCCGTGGCACGATCTTTTGCAACCCCACGAACAAGATTCTCAGATCCAGTGCAGGATGAAGGTCATGTGTTCAATTTCTCTGCAGGGCCAATGACTCTACCCGCAAATGTTATTAAAAAAGCTCAGGCAGAGCTCTTCAACTGGAGGGACTCGGGGATGAGATAACTTGGATTGCAAATACCGTTTTCATTTTTGAACTCCACTACTACTAGGACTGGAAGATTAGATGATCTCAACTCCACTAGTACTAGGACTGGATCAGATACCAAGAATTGATCAGATCAAGGTACCTGTATACGAGAGCTCCGCCTCCTGCATACATCCAAATAAACAATAAAGCTCTATCTTTAGCCAATGTAATCTCTGCCTCCTGCATACATCCTGACCTCTGTGTGGCTTGCGCTGTTGTTTGCCATAAAATTTCATTGTCCTAGCAGGTCTATGTGAGATGGCCTGTCAACGTGCCTTTATTTCTCATCTTGCAGGTCCAAGCCACGCATGAGGAGTGCTGAAGACTAATATCACAACTCTAGGACCTCTTTTTCTTCCCGTTAGTGAGAAATTACTTTTCTTTGCTAGCATTGTTGGGAGAAAGGTCTTCAATATGAATATAAACCCTATATTCTAGATTTTAAGCTTGCATTTGATCGTCTTTGTATTCATTTTGGAGGAAGAGTAGCGATCTATGAGTTTTAGAAGAACTTTCATCTCAAGAAAATACATGTATAGGCTTCAAGGATGACTCTACATCTCTTTGGAAACATGTCTTGAAGCTCAATTTGTTATGTATGTATGCAAAAAGGAAATTAGATTTGGTCGATTGAATTTGGAAGTGGATTCAAGTGCAAAAATTTTGTTTGGAAATCACTTTGAACAGTGAAATCACCGACTGATAGTCCTTGGGCTGATTGCATTGATTGATTATACAATGAGAAACCAACGAAATGAGTTAAAACTCTAATACATCCATTTCAACCTCAGATCTGCGTGTATCTCCTAGATATGTATGCACTTTCGAGTTCTGCAATATTGGTATTTTTTATTGGTCCCAATTTCAAGGTATCTCACATGGTTTAGCTTTGAAATCCATTTTATCCACTTCTTCTCCATCCATAATTTATATAAAAGACCCTATAGGCTTCTCCACAGCCTCATTCGAGAGGGCATAAACCTTCATGTTTAATTCTTTGAGCACATGTGTGAAGGAGGTCCATTGAAAGGACTAAAGAGGTTCTCTAATATCCTAAAGCAAGGGTTGAAGGAAGACATTCTCAACATCCACCTTATTTTTTTAACCGATTCGACTACGAACTTAGAATCTCCCATAACTTGCAATTTATTAAAATATTTTTGTGATGCAACAATAACAAAGTACACAGCAATAAATTATCCCCTGTTGTTTGAGACCCTCCCAAGAGAATTTCTTGCATGAAATAAGTGATACTGAGATAAATACAATAACACATTGGCTTTGTGTTTTGACATATGAAATTTATTTCCCATCGAATTCTAAACCAAAGATTCGAGGATGAATTCTCTATTCTACATCAACAACTGGAGGAATTGTAATTCTCCTTTGGTCAAATTCAATACGGTCCTTCCTCATCCAACAGCTCTATCAATTTTAATAGGTTTTCTGTCCCTAACCTTCACACATAGGCTACTGTTAAGGACATGGGTATAGCCCATGGTGATCCTACCCATCAGTCTACAAAGTAGTATGTTTGTTAAAGCTTGTAAAATTTTGAGAGTATTTTGGAAAGTGTTTACTTCTATGTATGTTACTTTTGACTTGGTAGATTTCGGTGTTTCATCTAAGTTTGAAGTTTCAAAGGGATTTTTTAGGTAATGGATTTCAATTTTCCCACATGTCAAGGTCAGGAATTTCTCATTAATAGCTACTGGACTAGATTCACCAAATGCGAGAGGAGATCCAACTTTTTCAATTAAAACATAATTAGCTGGTATTTAGTATCACAACAACCATGGGGGTTCTTATTTACCACCAAAGTCTAATCCAAAAATCTAAGGATGAACTCTCCAATCGGCATCAACAATTGGAGGAATTGCAATTCTCTTTTGGTCAAAATCAGTACAGTCCTTCCTCACTCATCAGCTCTGTCAGTTTTATCAAGTTTGTTGTCCTTGGACTTAATGAAGAGGCCCCTATTTAGGATATGGGTATAGCCCATGGTGATCCTACCCATCAGTCTACAAAGCAGTATGTTTGTTAAAGATTGTAAAATTTTGGGAGTATTTTGGAAAGTGTTTGATTCTAGGTAAATTAGTTTTCACTGAGTAATAGGTAGGCATTTTGGGGACATTGGTAGCTTGGGAAATCTCTTTTTTTTTAGTCTACCAGTTAGTCTTTGCAACATCTTTATGTATATTGATGTAGCAACTACACTCCAAATGCATATTTTCACTTAATAAAAAAATTCTCATTACGATTCCTCCTTACATTTATTCACAGGATTCACAGATGGATCTTTCGGTAACAAACAATTTAATAACTGTGTAAATGTGAACAAGTGTGGAAGATTATATGTTTATTTTTGAAGTTTATTATAATATATTTTTACTGTTGAGCTATTTATAATACTTCATGTTTTGTGTTTGGAAAATGCAGGAATTTGATGCTTGGTTATCATCTTTAGATATTCGGGGTGTTAGGGAGGCCCATTTACATGGTGAAATTGGGCCAAATTTACAAAGTAGTATGTTTGTTAAAGCTTGTAAAATTTTGAGAGTATTTTGGAAAGTGTTTAATTCTATGTATGTTAGTTTTGAATTGGTATATTTCGGTGTTTCATCTAAGTTTGAAGTTTCAAATGTATTTTTCAGGTAATGGATTTCAATTTCCCCACATGTCAAGCTCAGGAATTTTTCATCAATAGCTGTTGGACTAAATGCACCAAATGCGAGAGAACATCCAAGTTTTTCAATTTAAACATAATCAAGTTTTTTGTCCTTGAACCTAATGAACAGGCCCTTATTAAGGATATGGGTATAGCCCATGGTGATCCTATCCATCAGTCTACAAAGTAGTATGTTTGTTCAAGCTTGTAAAATTTTGGGAGTATTTTGGAAAGTGTTTGCTTCTAGGTAAATTAGTTTTGACTGAGTAATAGACAGGCATTTTGGGGACATTGGCAGCTTGGAAAATCTCTTTTGTTTTAGTTTGCCAGCTAGTATTTGCAACCTCTTGATCTATATTGATGTAATAGCTGCGCTCAAAATGAAGATTTTCACTTAATATAAAAATTCTCATTACGATTTAAAAATTAGAAATGCAATGTGAGTATTAATTCAACTCATGTTCATTATTGTTGTATTAATCTTGCATCTAAAAAAATACATTATTGCTTGAACCAATATAACATCACCTTTATGGATTTCTTTTAAAGTAGCACCCCTATCTCCCCAAGGATAATTTTCTGCATCAAATTTCAGCATGCTAAGGCCATACACAATCATGCATTAGCCCTTTTGATACATGCCTTTTCTAAAAAGAGTGGAACCACCACCTACAAAATGGTTCTTGGGAATTTGAATAAGAGATTCTTATAAGGTGTGCTTAGTGTTATTGCATGTTCGTATTGCCTTGGTTTTGCACAGTGTTCACATCCTTATCTTCTCCAAAGTGTTTATCTTCAAATTACTTATTTTATGGATTATATTATGTTCAACTACAAACTAATTTATGCTAAGATTTAATTTTTTTCTTCATATTCAGATTCAAATGTTATGAGTATCAGTTGGCGCTGGGGGACAGTTACTGCAACACTGACTAAGAGTATCAAAATCAAATGTTATGCCCAGAAAAGACCAAAATTTCTCAATGCCATTTCAAAAATCCATTGAAATCCTTTACCCTTGCTACCTCTCCTAGTGGGCCTATTATTTAGAGAACCTAGGGACCACCCATGAGGTTGGGGGTCCCAAATGATTGCCTTGAGATCCAAAATGACTGCACATGTTCCTATATACTGTGTTGCTACAACATGCACTCTTGAGCTTTAAGATTTGCAGCTTGTGATTCAGGGAGATCCTTGTCTAATTTTATCTTGTGAATGAGAGATAAGAGCTTCTTTTCTCAAATGGCCTAAAGCCAGTCTTAAGAGATTATTCTTTGCTCAAGGGGCCTGAAGCTGGTCTTATGAAGATCTATATTGAAGGGAGAGGGTGCAGTCATACCTGCACGAAGCCCTCTCAAAGGACAACACGTGGAAGGTTCAGAGTATCTCAGAGGAATGCGACTTCAGAGGGGGGGAAGATGCAGGAAGACCTTTTACTTTAAATCTTGCAATTTTTTTGTTTACATTCACAGAAATGCTTCAAAAGTTTACGTCCTCTTGTTTTTTATAGCAAGTATGCATTGTTAAGTTTTTAAAGCATAAAATTCTCACAACTGCCAAGAAAGTCTTCTTATCCAAGGATTAATAACATCAGGATCACTTTGATTATTTACGGTTATCCAATGTTTCTTTCCTCTTTATAGTAATGAATCATGATTATATCCACTTTTTATGAAATTATCCTTTGGCATGTTTTTCTTCCTCCTTACATTTATTCATAGGACTCATAGATGGATCTTTCGGTAGTAAAAAATTTAATAACTGTATAAATGTGAACAAGTGTGGAAGATTATATGTTTGTTTTTGAAGTTTAGTATAATATATTTTTACTGTTTTGAAAATTCAAGAATTTTATGCTTTGTTATCATCTTTAGATATTCGAGGTGTTAGGGAGGCCCATTTACATGCTGTCTTGCAAAAACTGGAGAACCCATTCTATAGCCAACCATGGTAACATCAAGCATAGAGCTTCCAACCATGTCAAAATGGGAGCTAATTTATTTATACAAATTTGGGAATGAATCCCACTGAAAACTGAAACCACAAGTGGAAAAGAAATGATGATCCTCATGCTTCAACAAATGTCAAGTGTATGAGAGAAATCTCCAATCCAAATCCATCTTCCCAAGTGTAATGTCAACTGGTTGTAGGTGTCCATGAATCTCTGAGTTTATTTCTCTACTGCCTAGTGTATTACCCTCTCACCATGTGCATATTTCCTGTGGATGCCAAGTGTGGTTCGAATGGGGTGAAGGGAGGCAAGCTCCCTCCAAATCTGCGCTAGATTGTTGTGATAAATCCCCTAAAAAACACATGTACATGCATTTGCATATATCTGCTAGCTGGGCACATGTAGCTATTTTGGAAGAGTCAAAATTTAGAGTGGAGAGCTTGGAATTATTTCCCACAAAATTTGAAATTGTAATCCCTGACCTGCCAACCAAATCCGTGGCATGAGATCGAGGAGATCTGGGAATTATTTCCCACACAATTTGAAAATGTAATCCCTGACTTGCCAACCAAAAGCCGTGGCATGAGATCGAGGAGAGCTGGGAATTATTTCCCACAAAATTTGAAAATGTAATACCTAACTTGCCAACCAAATCCGTGGCATGAGATCGAGCTTGCTGTGTGTGAATCTCTTCATTTTTTTTACATATTTTTAACTATTCGTTGGTACTGCGACAGTTCATAAGTGTCGGAAGAGCGACGTTATTTTTTTTAATATTTTGACATTTTCTTCGGAAGACCGAAACCTCGATCGTCGGAAGCGCGACGCTATTTTTTTAAATATTTTTATTTTTTCGTCGGAAGACCGACGCCTTGATCGTTGGAAGAGCGACTTTTTTTCTTAAATAGTTTAACTTTTTCGTTAGTAAAGCGATGTTACATAAGCGTCGGACAAACGAAGTTCTAAACATCGGATGATATTTCGTTAGAATTACGGTGGTTTGTAAAACGTCGGAATTAAATGTTGGAAGCCATAACGTCAAAAGTGCGACGTTTTTTGAAAACATGAAAAGTGTCGGAAGACCAACAGTTGGTGATCGTTGGAAGACCAACAGTTTTGGTTCGTTGGAAGACTGACGCTTATAAAACTTCGGAATAGCAACACCGTGCAAAATGTCGGAAAAAGTGTCAGTATTGCGACACTTTGGAAAAGCGTTAGAATTGTGACGTAATGGCTAACCATGTTTTGTCCGGCCTCAAACTGTCGCTCTTGTGATGAATATGTGTTGGAATAGCAACGAAGTGGCTGTCAGAAATTAGGCTAAATTTTCTAGTGATACACTCTGAGGCAAGAAGTAGTTGTGTCTTCGTGGCCTCATGCAGTGCTTGTGATCCTGCAGCCCGTGTGATAGTGTGAAAAACTACTCTTAGTGCCAGATCAGGGATGGTTTGGATGTCCACTTTTCCACTCCTTGTTCCTTTTCATGCCCCTCGGCACACCCTGTCAATTACCATTTCCATGCTTTCCCCGGAAGGACAGGTACCGATCAATATAGGGACTACACCCCTACACGACAATCCAGTGATGAAATACACATCAAAGACTTCAAGTTCAAGCTCTTGATCCCAAAGCACCAACTTTTCTTGATCTTCGTCCTAAATTCTTATCAAATATTGAAGCAATTTGGGCTGAGCCCGGAGGCACGGTGTTAGGAAGAATTTCTTGAGCTCACAATTTCTGAGGGAGTTCATGCATTGTTCATTTTCCATGGCCTGTTCATCCTCCTCACTGTGTTCTCTCTCTTTCCATTTAATTACCATATTTTCTACTAGGTACCTACATGCATTGTTCATATGAACATTGTAAGTCCCCTTGGGCATCAAATTTGTAATCAAATAGTTGCATTTTATTAAAATTGAGGTGGATTTTGGGTTGCGGGATTGGCACGACTATTTTTGCTAATAGTCGCACCACTGTGCACGACCCCTGTGTAAAAAAGGGTCGATTGGCACGGGTCTGTGCCCAAAACCCGTGCCAACCGCGATGCCCTAGTTTTTACAAATCCTCCCCTAAGGGATTCAAACTGACAATTAAATATAATAAAATTTAGCCCAAAAGATGGAAAATGGTGTCGGCTCTTACCTGAAACTGATAGAATCTAGATTGGTTCACTGGATCGCTCAAAAGTGTCGCCACAAGGTCGCAAGGAAAACAAGTCACTGTTGCTCTGCAAATAGGTAAAAGTGAAATTAAATAATTTTTACCAGTTATGGTCTTTTATAACTTTTAAAAATCTTAAATTAGGTTTTAAAACATATATATCGGTTATTTTATGATATTTTTTTTCGAGCAATATGTTTTACACACGTCTTTTTATGCAACAATAGGTTTTCACATGGTTATGATGAAGAAACGAGTTGTATTTTATACTTTTTCGGACTCGGTAAAAACACAAAAAATTCACTACTGGAGTCACCTTTCAGCTCTTTTCTAACTCTCTATAACTAAAAATATTGTCGAGTCGCTTGTCATTTTGAACTCGTTAAATTGGTTGCGAAACGATATCTACCCAGTATAATTTTACCCCTTTTCCAGGCTGGGATAGATTATTTATGAAAAAGGAATACCTTAGCCGATCGCGACTAAGAGGTTCTCTCAGACACAATTTTCTACCTTATCATATCTGTGAGACTACCTATGAAAAGGGAATTTTGGAGTTTTCTTTTCTGCTTTCTTTTCAAACTCTCTAAATGTGAAAAGATGCTGAGTTCTCCCTTTGTCAGACTCATTAAACCTGATGACATCAAACTCCATCGTCATGACGTTACTCGAGTTCCTCCTTCCTAGGGCTCGTAAAATGTACTAGGTTGGATTTTTCCGAAGGAGAAACTTACATCACAAGCATATGTTATCCCCTTCAAGCTTGTTTTCAAAAATAATTGGGGTACTCGCCAGAAATGGTGGGGGAAAATGGAACCAGATTATAGTCATATTGGCAGTATGTCGCTCTTGAACATGGCACTTGTCTGCATTCGTGTCGGGTTGGGGACATCTCATATCCTTATTTGTTTGCCTCCATGGGTTTTGGTAATCTCTTTTGACCGCTCATCTTATCTTTACCACATCACCATGACCTCAGATCCCTTGATGTCAAATACTACCAAATCCAGTGTCGTGCCGCCGATATGTTTAAGAGAAGTTTGCCTCTGAAGTTTTCAACCTCCCTCTGATTCTTTGTTGGTCTTGATTCACAAACATCATATTCCTCTATCTCTTGTCGATGATGTGGGAAACATTATGGCCCACCTTCAGTTAGGGTCACTTCCTATCGACTCTAGCTCATTATCCAGGAAGTTTATCTAGAGACTCCCTTCAAGTACCTTGGAGCTTGCATGCCTCAATGGTAGGTTCTTCGCATTCGACGCAAGGTCCACATTATTGGCCTTCGATCGACTAACTCTACGGGTGTTCGACGTTAGATCACTGTTCACATTCCATGGATTGTACATTTTGTGCCTTGAGAGAGATTGTCATTATTGGTGGTTTCTCTCACATTTGTTAATAGCTTTCATCATTGGCTGGTAATTAGACGATTTTCTTGCATGTTCAACTTCAGCTCACACATTCACATGCTTGAATTTGTACTTTGGTTGTGTCGAGATAGAGCGCAAGACCCTGGGTTTTGTCTGATGAAATCCTGGCTATGAGTTCTTTGTGGATTTTATGACTTATTATATGACTCTTCTGATTGGATGGATGCGACCATACTTGAGTCTATTTTTTGATCCCTATTGATGGATAGGTGTGTCCATACCTTAGATCTCACTGTTTATGTACTCTATTATGGATGGTTGCACCCATGCCACATGTCATGTATCAGATGTATCAGTTGTATTTGTACTTGCAGGTTTTCTGACAGCAGTGTTTGGTTCGAACGCGTTCTCATAAAGAATTTCACCCATCCCTCTCTCTTGGACCTCATGCTTTAGGGGGCATCTGTTACACAATATTTTGTCACCAACCCTGAAATCCCTCGCCCCGCATATTGGAGGGTCTTTCCCGTGACCTGTGAGTAGTGTCATACTCTACAAACACCTTATTTGCATCCTTCTGCATAAGGACATCATTTCTCCTATTGAACATTTCCTTAGAAAGCCCACAAAAACTTATGTTTTGGCATTGGCGTGGGTAGCCAGTTCACCCCTCACGCCAGTTTGGAGGATGTACACTAGAGCCTACACCATATTGTGCTCTGTCTCTTTGTTTTTCCTGCTCTATCCTTTTTGGGAATGTTTTTTAACAAAAGAAGAGGCGGAAGTTTCCTTTAACCACCTCAGGGATGAGTGACAGGAAGTGGTTAATATGATGAGCCATGATATCCCTCTTTAGGTAGTGGATTCCTCCTCCAATGGAACACTCCTTGAAGATAGGTCTCCCTTCCATGATTATGGGGATCCTAACATCTCCCTCTCCCTCTATATAAATGGGCCTTCTCCCTTTATGAAATCTAGCTGAACATATAGCCAAGAAGCTGAACTTGGAGAGGAGATAATTTAGTTGAGTAATCGCTATCGAGAAGATAGAACCAAGGAAAATTCCGTAGGGAGAGCCCCATCCAAATTCCTGATGAGCCTTTGTGAGACGCGCTCCACTGGAACCCTATTGGAGGAGACCACAACGTCGAAGCTTGGTTGTACTCTTCCTTCCTTTCATTAATATACTCGATTATGGTATTGGTTCCATCATTGTGTTACGTTTATTGATGCAATTGATTTAGTCTTATTTGACTAACTAATAGTTACGGATGGGAAATAGTATTTTTTATATCGTCTTTGTTTCTTATATATGTGCAGGTATCCGAGCGTGAGAACGAGCGGATCATGATATGTTTAACCAGGAGCGAGAGGCAGCCACTCTTTCCAACGACAACAACAGCATAGGACCTACAGTAAGTTATCTATCAAATCTCCATCCATTCGTTAACTAGGAATCGATGTTATAGCATGTCTTGTTTGTGGCTAGACCCACTCTAGGGCTAGTGGGATTGCCTTTGTTCACAGAGGGGATTTACCTCACCAAAAACCCTTCATTTCCTTCCCACACATCTAAAAACCCTATCCCTACACTTACATTATCATTTCCTAACCCCTAAATTCCTTTCCCTTAAAACCCTAAGTCCCAGGCTTCTACATTCCTAGGCAGCCCTTCACTAAAACCTGTAATTAAATTCTCATTTCCAATTCCCTTGACATTTTGACCTACTATCACCTCCCAAAGCTTCATAATCCCTTCCCCCATCTCCCCAAATTTTCCTAGACTTATCCCTATTCTCTATACCTATCTTCACTCCCTATTCCCATCCACCTTATCCCTAGGGTTTCATTGGCCACGGAGGAAGAGTGAGACTATATAGAAGAGGAGGGTATATAAAGAGAGGGGGATAGAGAACAGAGAAGGCCTCACAAAGGAGGAAGAATCCTAAGGATGGAGACCACCAACACAAATGAATTGAGGGCCTCTCCTATGACTCTTAGTTGTTTTGAATATGTAGGTTGCCTTGATTTTTGCAACATGATTAAGAGGGTCTAGCATCATCCTATGTTGAGTATAGTCCTCATTCCAAACCTCAGAGACAATCAGGTGACCCTTGCAGGTGTGGCCTTCAGTATATCTACATATGTCATTGTTGCTGCCACAGGAATTCCAAAAATGGTTGAGAAATGGTTTAAATACAAGGATTTGGAGGATTAGTACTATGAACCATTCATCAAACCAAGATGCAGAAACGATAGGAAAAGTATTTTCCCTTTCAACTACCTTCTTGATAGGTATGCACCCATGATTAAAATCATCATGAAGTACTTCTATTGTGAACGAAGGTTTTATAGGCTCTACACATACCACATTAGACTATTGATGCACTTCACAAGAGTAATATTGCTCAATATCCCATACTTTATTTTCAGGAGCATAGACAAAATGGCCTTCATTGTGCAAAAAGAGAGACTATGACCAGCAGATGAATCGCCTCCTCCATCACTCATTGATCAAGAACATTGTTCTCTATCACCTTGATCAAGCGGGCATCTCATGGGACACCTTCATTTCAAATGACATCTTCACTGCTCCACAAGCTCCACATGTTGAAGATGTACCTTCTTCATCTCACCCAGCTACATCTATGCCTCCACCTCACTCCACTTCACCTACTCCATCACCATCACCACCATAATCACCATTTCATGGTCAGGATGAGTCACCTAGTAGAGTTGAGGTCAGAAAGCGTAAAAAGGGTGAAATGAGCACATTGGCAAAGACATATCAGAGAGGTCATAGGCAGGTGTTTTCCCCACATATTATGGGAGGGGCACTACCTTCTTCACCAAAAAAGTAGGTACAGAAGGGGAAACAAAAGATGGCAGAGCAAGATGTACCTGAGGAAGCCATTCATGAGGAGGATGACCTCCATGAGACAGAGACTGATTTTAACATTGTTGACTTGGATGAGGAACATGATGATGAGGCCTCCAATTTGATTATAAAGCAGAAGGATGTACAAATCAGGGAGCTTCCAATCAACTTAGAGAGATATAAGTTGTCATTTCATACTATGAGTAAGAAAATGAACAACTCAAGACCAAGCATGCCATCATGGAGATTCATCTTGTCAAGGAAAAAGAGAAGAAAACAAGGCAAAGGTCCTGATTGATGAGGATTATGAAAGGTATGGTGAGACTAATGGGGCAGATGAACAAGTTCCAAGAAGGAGACCTAGCACAAGAGGGTCGAAAAGAGCTCTAGAACTAGAGAGACAGCAAGAGGCTGAACTTGCTAATGAGCTAACATTGAAAGAACAATTTTCCATAATGGTCAATGAGAACCGAGAGCATTGGCTTGACAGGGCCAACTAGCATCTTGAGAAGCTCCTAGAGAAGGCAAAGAAGGATAATGAAATATTTATAAAGAGGGCCAAACACTACTTCAAGAAAAATCAAATTACAAGCTCAAAGCTCCAAAAGGCCAAATCAATACTCGAAACCATAACCAAGTAAAATGAATAGTTCAAGCTTGATATTATTCTTGAGGAATCACTCATTGCCTAATACACCTCATCAGCATACCACAGAAGAAAATTTGAGGAAATTTGGGAAATTTTTGAAAATTTTGGCAATTTTTGGGTTTTTGACAGTTTAGCACAATCCTATCAAAAGCACAACACCCTAGGCACTATTATTTTTCTAGGGACTTCCAATGGAAAAAATGAAGGTGCCATTGGAATCAGAAGGAAATTTATAGTCTAGGAAAACAAATTTTCTAAGCTTTTTTGGGTCAGAGTAGTCAAAAGGTAAAAAAACACCAAAAAATGACATTTATGCACTGTTTTGGAGGTTGGCGTTGTGCTTTTGACCAGTCTTGGGATAATCCATTTTTGGAGGGTCAAATCAGCACCATTTTGAAAACCAAGCATAGATCTAGAAACTAGACTGGACAGAATTTGCAATGAGCTATCATGAACTTAATTTGGACACATGGAACCCTCTCAAAATTGGTACTGAATATGGTGTTGTGATTTTGACCTTAGCGCTGCGCTTTTGACAAATTTTCTCAGTTTGCTGATATTTACTAATTTTCCCAGTTTTTTGTAGTTTCACTTGGAAAATGGATGTTTTACCTTTGTAAAAAAATGTTGTAAATGTAACTATGGTATTTTTACACCTACCTAGGGTAAATACATTATATGTAAACTTTTGATGAAGATGTAATGAATTAGTTTCCAAAAAGTGAGGGATGAGTCAGTTTGACCTCCCTCCACTCTAGGTATCAATTCAGTTTTTGGTGGAAATTCTCCTCCACTCAGGGATTCAACCCCTGAGGATGAGATAAGTTGTTTTATGGTCTATATATTATACTTTTTGACTCATTTCCCAGGTTGTATGTTGTTGCATTGATCAAATACTCTAGTGTAATTACTATCTGGCAGGAAATTAATGAAAGAGTTGTAGCTATTTCTTTGGGATACATGTGGTATGGAAATTTAGCATGGCTTCTTCTTATGTTACATATGTATGAATGTTTTGTCTTCATGATCCATTTCATATCTATTATATGCTAGTTTTCAAGATGATAAGCATAATACATCTCCCATGCTTTGTTTTGGGAAAATATTCATAGTTTGTTCAGTTTCTTTAGTTTATAAAGAATACATGCTTTGCCTTTCTATTTCAAGCTCCTCATCACTCTGATCCATCTCACCCTGAAACACTAAAGTGTTATGTTTTCTACCTACCTTGCCCCATTGAATATCTGCAACCCTAATCTTACTTACCGTGACCTAGCCTCTTTGACCTATTTCTCATCCAACAACTCAATTCAAACAAACAAACCCCTGTACTCATACCTAGCCTACAACCCTAATTCATCTAGCCCTCTTGGCTATGACATTGTGGAGAGATCCCTCTCTAGTTTGGTAGGGCTAGCTACCAAGCTAAAATATTGGTCTGTGGTTACCTTTGTTTGGACTCTTTCTCATCCTTAGAGATCTGGTGGAGTGATAAAAACCGCTAGAACAATGGTGACACACTGGTAGAAAACTCCAGATCTATGAATGAATATTGTCTCATGAAACCAATCTCACCCTTCCAGAAGTATTGTTTAATTCATCGATTACCATAACTTCCTCACTTATACTGAGCTAAATAAATATTCCCATCCATCCTCTTCATCGGTGGAGCACTAACCAGTCCAATTCAAACTGATTTGTCTCGATTAGGGATGAGGAGTATATAAGTGCACAAGTAAAATAATTTTTCAGAGTCTTATTTTAATCTCTAGTGTTTCTATGCTATGAGCAAGCCTGGATAGTACCCATAAATAGTCACTTCAGGAGCACAAACATTGCTCTGCTATGAGCGAGCTTGGACAATACCTTAACAAAGTTTCTTTCTTCACCTCTCTGAGTAGGAAGAATTTCTCTTATTTTTATCTTTACTATGTTTTCCATTTTTTTCATTTTTTGTTCAAATAATTGAGCATAGGAACTTATTTATTTCATGGGGTGGAAGAGGGATCCCAACTTATTGATAGGAGAAGAGGTTTTTCCTTCAGAGAAGGATGTTTATATACACCTTTCACATACTTGTTAAGGTTTTCATCCCCTCCAGACTCTACTTGAAACGGTTGACAAAAATTAAGCAAAAAGATTAAACCGATTAGAGTAGGCGGTAACAGTTAAAATCCAAATGATTTTCTCCGAAAAGGAACGTATTTTCCATTAGAGTATCATCAACTTAAAAGAATGAAATATTTACACAAAGAGGGGGAATATAAAAAAAACAAGTGTTGATAGTAGAACAAATTCCGCTTAGATTTCACTATGATCACTTCAGAAGAAAACAAGGTCTCATGCGGAAGTTAACTTATAACTGAAAAAAAGGAAAGTAGCGGAACGGAAAAAAAATGAACGTAAGGCAAATACAAGCAAACAAAAAATAAATAAAAAGACTATTCCTACTCCTAACCTAAGCAACGAACATGTAAAACTCACATGAAGTGATACTTCCAAGGCAACTACCGGCGAGGGAATGCATGTTAAGAAATATATACGAACAAGTCAGAAAAAGGAGAGATAATACAATGTAAACTAAAAAATTCGAAGTTTAAATACAAATGTAGAAAAAGAGAAGAAAAAAGTGCATGAAAGACATTATGCGGGTTTGTCATGGTTTTTGGACACAATGCAAGTCAAATACTTCCAAATGAAAACTTTCAATCGAAGAAGGAGAGAAAACATGAAGAAAGAATAATTTTTTTGTTTTTCCACAGTGCTTGCTATGTAGGAATCCTCCAATCACTAAGTGATAAGATCATGTAACACAAATGGAGGATGCAAAAATTGTAAAACAGATTGATCTTCAATATTCAATAGAGTGATGAGGAGCCTCAAAATATTCAATACTCTTCTGATTGGAGATGGAACTGACCTCAGGGATACAAAAACCTGACATAACCATCAACTCGGGTTCAAGTGCCTCAAAATCTTGAGAAAGTTCCAACTCATCAGAAGATAGGTGATGAAATATCAATGGCTTTGAAAAATAAAAATCAAAAGAATAATAATCTTGACCAACTGAATCGATGACATGGTCATGACAACCACGATTAGAAATTCCAAGATAAAAAATATAGGTATCCTCACGATCTAATGAATGGTAGAGGGGGAGATGAAAAACGAAAAATTTCACCTCTAGTTTTTCAGAAAGGTAAGATAAGAGATTGGGAAAATCAAGAGTAGAATATTTGTACTCTCCACATCTAGATGAAAAATTGACATCACACGTGTTCTACGAATTTTTGAAAGTAGTAATATCATTAGAAAGTAAATTTTCACAAGAATCAACAAATAGTAACAGAATCATCAAAAAAATTTAGATGATGCTGGAGAGACAAGAAAGGAAGAAATTCATCTTCCATCACAAATTATTATTCAACTACAGGTTCCCACACATACTCATCCTAAATTATATCCTAATTTGGCTACTCAACACCAAATCCATCCAAAACTTTATCCTCATGAACATCAAAATAAAGATTTGAAGCAGGTGAACACAAAAAATCACAATCCGGAGGACTATAGTGACCCAAGGATGGAGGATGAGGAGATAACACTTCATCATAGCAATCAGATTCACAGTCCAAACCTACACTGAAATTATGAGCATGTGAGGTTGGAGAATATGGTGGTAGATAAAAAAATGAATTCTCAGTTTCTCCCACCTTAACCTGTGGGACTAGAGATGTTTGATGAGAAGGGGAAGGAGGGCCACTAGGAACATAAACCTTGTTTGTATAATATTTAGAAGCTTTGACACCAAGGTCTTCTAGGAGTGGTTCAAAAGATTCAAGATCGTGTGGTTCCAACACATAAAAGGGAAAAGGAAGTGTGCCC
This sequence comes from Pinus albicaulis, assembly GCA_034641835.2. Classification (NCBI taxonomy): domain Eukaryota; kingdom Viridiplantae; phylum Streptophyta; class Pinopsida; order Pinales; family Pinaceae; genus Pinus; species Pinus albicaulis. The sequence continues at coordinate 382,941,105 of CM076570.1, forward strand.
CTTGGAAGCTTGTAATAGTACACATCTCAGAAGGACCACACAAGAAAAATGACATCACAACAACTAAAAAGTAGAATATTCTACAAGTTAAGGTGACAGATTAATACATCAACACACATTCAACAAGATACATACAAATGCAAATGAATTATTTCATCAGGATATGCTTAAGTTAAATAACATATATTGAAAATACAACACAAATAGTCCTACTATATCCACAACATATGCATGAAAACGTGTTGACTATGAGTTTTAATAAAATGAGAGTTCCAATCATACATACAACATTTGACTAGCAACTTTCCCCAATAGTGGAACATGAAGTATACAACATCTAATCGTACGAAGAATTATACTCCCTCTATGCTATGGAGAATCCAAGGTTCACAGAAAAATCCCAAGCACTTCCTAAGCCTAAGCCTAGCCAAAAATCTTGGCTCCCAAAATCCTGTTACATAAGTTATGAGGATATATTTATAACAAAGGGGGGTGACTCTTGGCATGCCCCATTTATGACTCTTGGAATCCCCTCATGACTCTTCAATTTATTTACAAAATAACTCATTACATTACATATGACTCTTTACATTCCAACAAGGACACTTGGAATTTCTCTTTTACAATAATTACTAATAACATTACATTTTCCACTCGTACCCATATAAGACAAAATAGGGTAGATACAACTTGAAAGCCTAACAAGAAAAAACACTATGATGTTGGAGTTTGGGAGAACTCAAGTTGGGGAAACTAAACATGATCCTTCTTGGTCACATATTGATTCCAAGATTGGTATTGTGTGATGGTATCCCCAAACTTCATGATAGTGTGAGGTTGTAAGTGAACTCTTGCCTCCATAGCATCCGGGTACAATGTCTTGGAACTGGTCTGAATCTCTTTCTGAATTAGGAGAAAAATTGTTCTGATCTGAGCATGACCACCGATGTAGGTCTCGAAGTTCTATCTATTCAGCTTTAGATCCTCTTGGGTGGAAATATGCTTCAACTACTCCAAGTATTCATCTATCTCTTTCCTGAATTTCCATTTGTGTTTAGACTCTGTGAGTGTTCCAACTGATGGGATCTGGTGATTTCTTACCATGAAATCCAAATTATTTTATATTCATACATATGAGGCCTAAATATTTCCAATGAATGAGGTGAGTTTATTTTTGTTTTGGATCAGCATCCAAACTCTCGCTTTCTCTAGCTTTATCTGCATCTTCATTTTCTTCACAAGTGTAAGAGGTGCCCCCTTGTATCGCATTGTCCAACCATGAAAGGTGGTGATGGAGCCTTGCACATTATTAAGGATATTGAAAAGCTCTTTGTGCTTTCGTTGCAATATATGTAAGAGTAAACTTATGTAGTGTCTGCAAGTATGAAAACTTTGGCAAGTATCGCTACTATAATCTCCTCCAGGTAGACTTGTGTATAAAGTGCACCCTGCACTGCTGCGTAAGGTTGTTCAACCTCTTTTCGGGCAACCTGTAGACTTTGTACCAACTATTTATTCGCGGTGATCAAATACTAAGTGTTATATCTCACTGTACCTGTGAATGTCAAGTATGCTTCGGTAATAGTGTTTGGATTATTGCTGGTGTCTAAAACTATCAACCTTTATCTCATAAATCCAGGTGATGCATGATAATTTGGGAAGTACTTTATCTATGCTTGTATAATATTCTTCTAGAGTTCATGAAATTACATATTGTACACATACATAACTGGATCATCATCAAGGGTAACTACCTCCCCTTCCTCACTCGGGGCTAGCTCTTCAGATGGAGGTGGTGGAGTCTGAACGATGACATGTGGTGCATTAAGCATTAGTTTCACATCATCCTGTGTCTCTCGCCCCAAATCCATATCCGTAACTTGAATCAACTCCTCAATCTACTGAGAGAGCTCCCAATCTGACATATTTTCACTCACCCCTTATGTTTTTGGTTGTTCCTCTTCTTTCTCTTCAACCTATATGGGTGCCATCTCTTCTGCTATGGCACCTTTCCTTTCTTCTTCTTCTTGTTTCTACTTCTTCTCCTTAGCTATCGTTCTTTCCTGAGATCTTGTTATTCTTTCTGTGCTCTCGTCTCTGCTTCCTCCAATGTATTCTTCTCTCTATTTCTCTGCTCTTCTCTCTGTATCCTCTTCCTCCTCTCTTCTTCTATTTCTAAAGCTGTTTTTGCAATAATATGATATGCTTCCATATTCCATATTTTTTCTTCCTCTATACTATCATAAACCTTCCTCTTTCCCTTATCTTTTACCTAGTTATTCTCTTTTTTTGTTGTTTCTTATGGGATTTTTATCATCCATGGTGTATCCTGTGAGGTTTTAGCTATATTGATCGGTTCGTGGGGTCTGGAGGGGTTATAGAAATTCTTCCATCGTTCCTCCTCCAACCAATGAAATGTCCCACTGGACCAATTGTACTTTATTCTCTCACATTGGTCCTTGAAAATTCACCTCGAATCATACAGATAGAATCATTTTCTACCAAACTCAAACTTCACTATGGCTTTAGCTTCAATATATGCAACTTTGAGATTATTAATCTCATATAATCCGATCTCCAGATTAAGCATGGGTCGTGGTGTTTTCTTCTTCCTATGTAGTGTTGTTGACAACCCTGTGGCAAGATTGTATGATACTTCTGGCATGTCAATTTTTTCGGTGTCATATTTTGGAAAAATATGTGTTGACTTCTGCCAGCCAAACACTTTGATCAATGTGCTTTCTAGTAAGGAGAACCAATCTGCAATCTTTGATATTGCCTCCATCCCTCCTTATGATATGCAAGGTGGGTCCTCCTGAAAGATAACCTTGTATAGCAAGATGATGAAGTGATTAGTTAGTTTCTCCATAAATTCTCTATGACTGTGATTTGAAGGAGCTTACAATAAATATGCACAACATTTTCTCTCGGTGTCCACATACATTTCATGTCAGGAAATTGATTTTGTGCAAAGATTGCATGCAATAAGTATGCATATATATAGAACCTTCTTTTCTCTCCCTTGGGATGATCACGCGTCTGTGCTACATGGGCTCTCATTTGATGGGCCAAAATATCTTACTAGTTGAACGAATTCCCCCCATTCAGCACCTAGTTCAATAAGATAGTCCACCCCTCAGGAAAGGTCTTTGTGCTCGGTTGGCCATACATTCTGCAAGCTAATATGACCAAGAGCTAGTAGGCCTTTATGAGTTATTTTTTCTTGTATGTGTGGGTGGGTGTCTATATAAATGGATCCTTCACCCAATTTATGAAAATATATTTTGTGCTCGCATAACTGTGGGTGGCATAGAATAATGAGTCCATGATATTTATTGGCTTGGGAAGTTGATACATATGCTAAAAATCTATTACCAGAAATGTAGAAAGCTTTTGTTTGCTGGTGTTTCTCAATGTCATAGTTTTCTCAACAATGTGTGAGACAACCCATTTGATCACATCTCCACACAAGAAGGTTGGATACCTGCTTGCAACCCTGTATAGTCCTGACTACTAGATGTTGAGATAAACATGTCGGTCCTCTAAATCTTCCCCAAAGTCCATTTCAAAAGAAACTTTAATCTATTTCCATGTTAGTTTCGATTCCTTTTCTACAAATAAATCAGTATCCACGTATACTAGAAAGTTAAATGACGCTTGCTCAATTGCTTCCCCAACACTGCTTTCAATTATTTCTTTTGAAGCAAATCAATTGGGTGCCATGGTGACAGTGACTGTTGGAGAGGTGTTCAAAAACTGTTGTACCTATGGGACATAAAAGATACTCATGGTAGGCAAACATCAGTCTTAAGAAAAAGCACTTTCAAGAAATTTTCAGTAGCAAGCCAATAATTTGATGGCAAGTATTGTGTAATTTTCTCTGGCAAGATGGGTTGGCTTCCTGAGGGAAATGCACACTATATAGTCCTATCATTTAGGGTTGAAGCTTGAGGCTTGAGACTACACAATGCATAGTTCAACCAAAGCACTGGTCTGGGAGAGATTTTTCATTGCACAACCTTAGTGGCCAGTGATGCAGACTGGGCCCTAGAACTGTGTTAATGTGTAGTTGGTCTAGCCTGTACTACACATTGTGTAGTTCCATAGGCCAAGCTCTCAGCTTGAGCCTTAGTATTGCATAGTGTCGAGTTGGGAAAAGTGAAAACCGGCCAAGGGAATGGAAGATATGCCCAATGGAAGTGTGAAAAATGAGAAGATATGAGAGATAGTGCCAGCTTGAGTGCATATTTGACTAAGTTTGAATCACTAGTTGAAAATGATGAAATTAGTGACTAGGTGACCAAAAACGTTAGTCACTGCATTCATTTCAAGTAAATTACTACTAAATTTGAGCAATTTTAAGTGACCAAACTAAAAATGACTAACTTAAACGACTAATTTAGTCTACGAATAAAATATACGACTAGATAATAAGTGACTAAACTAAAAACGACTAAATTAAATGAATAATTTAGTATAGGAATAAAATATATGACTAGATAATAAGTGACTAAAACAAAAGCAACTAAATTAAATGACTAATTTAGTCTAGGACTAAAATATATGGGTAGATAATAAGTGACAAAATTAACAATGATTAACGTAAATGAGTATTATAGTTCAAGAATAAAAATATGACCAAATATAAAGTACAACAAGTATATGAATTAGTCATTTATGTTAGTAATTTTTAATTGTGTTACTCCAGAAATGAAAAATTCAATTTTGATACCGAAGAGTCACATTTCACTATAGGGGTCTCTGAATCCATCTGCAGTGTTAAAATTTAGAGACAAAGGGGTCTTTGAATCCATATACAATGTTAAAATTTTGAATGCCCTTTTTCTCTAAAATTTAACGCTAGAGGGTTGTTTCTACTATCACATTAGCAATGAATCCTCTCACTTTGGATTACATATTGAATCTTGGGGATATCCCAAGGCACAAATTTATGGGGTCATTTGTGTGACTAGATCAATAGCACTAAAAACCATTTCCCCCCTCATATACATTATGATACATATAAAATGTACCGTCAAACATGGTTAAATGTGCTCTTTATACACTGGTAAGCAACATATGTGATTTTAAAGCCTCCTAATTTATTCAATGTATATGTAAACACACAAAATTCTTCTTAACGACTATCACCACCACCACATTTTCACCCTAATTTAGTTTTTACCGATTAAATATACATGGATACATAAAATTAGAAGATATGTGTATTAATGCAGAATAAAGACTTGAACATGGGGAATTGGTTCGTTTTCGCAATTAACATTTATTAATTTGGAAGAACATAATAAAATTAAATTAAACAAATCAAATAATTCCATATAGTTATATGAAATTAACAATTTATAATTCCATCCAGTTATATGAAATTAACAATTTACAAGGTGCAAGGGATATAAATCTTCCACCATGCATGCTAGTATCTTAAGGTCCACTCTTCGTGTTACAATATCACTTGTGATATTTTCTTCCTCTTATAATTGTCTAAGAAATTATTTCCCTATCTCTATATCAACATTTATTAGTCTTCTATTTTTTTAATTATTTTAGTTTAGAGAGATTTTTTTGACTATTTTCTTAAATTTTCTTAACAATATAGAAAATAAAAAGAATTATAAAATTCAATAAGAAAACATTGTTTTTTTTAATTATTTTAGTTCAGAGAGATTTTTTTTACTATTTGCTTAATTTTTCTTAACAACATCGAAAATAAAAAGAATTATAAAATTAAATTAAAAAACGTAAAAAAAAAAATAGAAAGACTGTTTAAAAAAAAATTAATATGCTTCATTCTAACAATCTATAACACCATTTTGTCAAAACAAAGAACTAGAAAAATGAATAATGAAAAGAAAGACTATTTAAAAGTCACGCAATGTGTGAAATCTTCCTTTTATTATAAGCTATAGCATTCTCTTCATTACCCCTTTGTCACCGAATTAAGAGTGTGCTCTAGCTAACCCATTTGCCACTGAATTAAGAGTTCAGAGCACACTATTTGTTTCCCTCTTTTTTTTAAAAGTGATCTCGACTTTTATTTTTACTTTTATATTTCCCTCTAAGCATTTAATAATTTGTCAGGAGTTTAACATTATTAATTTGGTGGAGTTTAAAATTCCATGGTTTCAAAGTCTGTTTGGACTCCTGCAAGACATGACCATAAGGTAATCTTCATAGACTCTGTCCTTCCAGACTGTAAGGTATTCATCTCAAATGTTGAATCCCAAATGCTAAATGGATTTTATCAATTTTAATTAATCCCAAACTCTGAATGTCGCTAGATTTTGATTAATCCCAAAGGTTGAATGCATTTTTAAGATTTGGAATAGGGTATTTTATAGTGGCACTAATGGCACGATTTCCTCCATTTACAGTGGTTCGAATCTCACATTGAAGGGAATATTGAGTATTTAGTGGAAGCCACCCATCTTTTTTTCTCTTGGACAAGATTAACTTGCTTTCTGCCTGCGTACTAGTGGATGGGTTGTGCATGGTACTTGGAGGATCTCAGACACAGTTACAACAAAGACACATTCTCTCTTAGCTGAGTGTGAGGCTGGATATTTTACCCAACCTAAGTATAAATCTCTACTTTTTTGTTGTTCGTGGGTTCTGAAGTTTACAGAAATGGGTGACCAGTCACTGTTATACACTTTATCATTGCAGTAGATTCATTTTGGGATGTGTGCTACCCCAAAGACCAGTTCTGCATGGGATTCCAAGGCTATCATTAAGGCTGGACCTGTGTGTTCATCATTGGACATCGTATATTAGAAACTAGTGTTGGAAGGATGCTTCAAGAGAACCAATATTTAATTCTGTACACTCGCCAAATCGATGCCACTAAAGATCAGGATCTACACTTCTATTTGTTCACTATACAATCAAATTTTAAATGTGAGAATATTGCTTGTGGGTTATACTGTTATGTCATATTAGTGTTTTAATTTTTGAGTTGTCATAAGGGATATATATGTGTTTAGAAGAAGTTTGTGGCACATGTAAGGCATTGAATGCATTGCCCAGAAACAAAAAAAAAAAAAAAATTATAATGAGCACTTACAACAGAGTGTAAATGAAATTTTTGAAGAAATTTATCATTGAAAACTCACATCAAACTCAGAATTTTTTAAGGAAAACTTGAAGTGTTACAGTTTGGTAACTTACAAGCAGAAAATAGTAATTTAATAAATTCATAAAATCTAAGTAAAATTAACTCTCTCATAATATAGATTTTAGATTTCAATGTATTTTGATTAGATATGTACTGTCCAATTGAATATTTGCAGTTTACGAATCACTTGTACTAAATAAAGAAGGTTGCAATGTATTCTTTCAATTCTTTAATACATGTAATATATCATTTAAATATTGTGATAGTATTCTCGCATAGCTATTATTTTTTCTATAGTGTATTTCATTACATTGTTCCAATAAAACATATCAAGGACCATTGTAGACACTGAAAATCTATATGATCAAAGAACAAGGTATGTTTTAACTAACAAGGTTGTAATGTTGTGAAAAGAGACAAGGATGAGTTCTGGTCACTAATGGCATGATTTCCTGCATTTACAGTGGTTAGAATCTCACATTGAAGGGCAGCTTGAGTATTTAGTGGAAGCCAGCCATCTTTCTTGTTGTTAGACGAGACTAACTTGCTTTCTAAGCTGCATACTAGTGCTTGGGCTGTGCATGGTACTTGGAGGAGCTCAGACACAATTACAGCCAAGAAATTCTCTCTTAGCTGAGTGTGCCTTTCCTTTATTCACACCACAAACCTTACCTTTCTTCACTTTTGGACTGATGTGCCTGCTATCACCTTGTCTGCCTGGTTAGGGATTCCTAACATTCCTTTTTAGGCTCATCCAAACAGCTCCTAAGGCCTCCTAAACTACTCATCAACCGATCCAACACTAGTCATCATCCAAAACCTAAAGATCCCAATCCTCCATAGGGATGCTCCCTCTGAGGCTAGACTACCTTTGAGCCTACACGATATCCACTGGCTAAGTCCTGTAAGCACACATCCTCCTAGATCAAATACCACTTGTGAAAATCCCACCAATATCAGACATGCAACACCGCAATCCGATGAAGACTTTAGCCTGCCAACCTGTAGTCCATCACATGAAACCATCTCGATCATCTTGACCTCATCCATGCCAAAAAAACCCTCGAGATCTCCCAACCAACCATGGCACATCAAGAGAAGTCCATGTTGAATAATCTGCCCTACAAAAAACTATTGTTCACCAGGCGCACCACCAATCCACCAGAACTACGAGCCCCTCTCACCATGTAAGCTGTCAAGACCACATCTCCATGTCTTCAGTCGAACCCTCTGCTCCATGATTTAGACACCCATAATTTCTTAAATGTGCAAACTCTGATTCACTGACTTCCAAAGTAGCTCAGACACGATCTGATACCATGCTGAATTTCCACAACCTTGGGTCTAGGATAGTGTATTAAAATATTTGACACTCCAAACCAAGAATCTTGACAAAACTACTTTGCACAACAGAATATAACAACAGTAAATCACATATGCAGATAATATAAACAAATTTTCAAATTTTCAAACCAACTTTGTTATATTAACAACATATAGTACAATATTGTAAGGCTCCCGTATCAGGGATAATGGCCCTCATACATCCACTAATACAAGATATAGACAAGATACTCTAACCATCAGGCTATAGTGCAATATCTCAGCCCTCTTGGTCATACCCTGTACTTTCTCAGTCCTTTAGCTCCCGATCTGCAGCTCCTACCTCTATCAATCCTCCAAGTCCATCTGGCCACTAAATCTCGGCTATCTTATCTTCTCTCTATTTGTGCCTCAGCCCATAAAGGTGACAACACATCGAGACTCCTGTCAAGTTTTTCATAGCTCCACTTGTGAACAACTCTCAATATGCCCATTGCTACTCCTCAACTACTCAAGGACTTCAACCCACTATGGTCTTCCTTTGCTACAACGATGAAGACCAACAAAGGGCACGAAGCGCTACCACCTATCACTACAATATGCCCATCTCCCACAATGAAAACAGGCTAGAAGAACTGTCCATCATCTTGTATAGAATTCCTTCTCCACACACAAGTCTCAGGCTCCACGATCCTACTCTTGGTTGGCCAAACCCTTGAGCTCCATAACTGTCAGGTTTTCAGTCACCTTTGTCCATCAAGGTGCTACACTTCGGCTCCAACATGGACACTATCACGTTTTCCTCAAGCAGACCATAAGTGCCCAATCGCATCCACACTTGGTCCTCTCTCACGTTTCCCTCCAACAATCCACGAGAGACCAAGTCCACGCTGTATCATTTGCACCTATTTAGGGCATCCCCACACCTGGGAGACCCTTACACATGGCTTCCCACAAACTTCATCTAACCGCCCTTTGCCCTGCAATAGAGGAGCTATTGCCAAAATCTAGGCACCTCAATGTGTCCTCACGTAGGACACCATCAAACCATCATACAAGGGTCCATCTGCAACATACCTTGTTGTTGTCCTCTTTCATTCCAATTTAATGCTCCTATTGTCACCTTGGCTGCTAGGTAGGCCTCCTAAAAATTCATGTGGGCTCCTCCAAACAATCATAAGGCATCCTAAAGCTGCCCATCAAATTGATCCACACAATAGTCATCACTTTGACCAAATACGTGACAAAATCTCACTCCAAGTTTGTTGCCCAATCACTAAGGAAAATATCACTAGTTTGGGGCATCTAACCATGAGATCTTCCCCCTCCTCATTGAATTCCACATGCCACCCTGTTAGTTCTCAAATCCACCTCAGGCTGAAATAAGGTAGAAAAAGGACAACACCAAACCACGCTCAGCCTCGTAGCTAGCCCTATGAGGACAGGAGAGGGCTCTCTCCGGGTCAATCTCAATTAAAATATTCAGAAGGGCTTGAGATGACTAAAACAACAACTGATCTTAGGCTAGATAAACAAATATGAAAGAGGTATTTTGATGAATGACTGGGTTTCATGGATGTATGGGACAAAGAACAACATGAGCTGAGAAATTAAATCAAAGACACAGAGTGTTTCATGAGGCAAGATAGGGGGTAGTTTAGCAATCAAATTTGGAATAATATGGAGTGGAAAGATTTTCGAGAGGTTGATAAGGGAATATATAATGAATCCTTTTCAACAGAAGAAAACATACAGAAACATGAACGCTGTCCCAAGGCAGAGCAATAAACTGGATTCTACCTTTCTTACTTAAAAGCATTCATCTAGAAATGATTATGAATGAACGGTAAAACATAACGAGATACATATGAAATAGAACAAAAAGACAAATGCTAAAATTACACCACATGAATCTCATAAACCAGAGCAGCATCATTTCATTAATTCTCTGTCAAAACTGTCCAGCCAAACGCTGAGTTATTCTTCCACACTTTTCCCAGAACTCAGACCCTTTACAAATGATTTACAAGAATAAATAAACTCAGAGGTGGGACAACAAATTGATGAAAATAGGGCGTTGTTTCAACTGAAAATATGAAGATAGAAAAGAGCGATTCATCTGTTCTAAAGACAGAACAACGTTCCCCTTGAATTTCTCTGATGACCAATTAAAAGAAAAAAACTGTAGCGTAGCCCTTTTGAATTGCAATTGAAGTCAAAGATATGCAATCTGTTCCTATCTCTCTACTGTGGTAGATATTCTTCGTTTAATTTTGGCTTTCGGTCTTTGAATTTTCACTTTCCCTTTGCCGTTTGAATAAAAAACCAATTTCTTAATAAAAATAGTGTCAAATGTAGAGTTCGCCTTTAATAAAGGGAAAAACGCATTGAAAATGGGAAAGGGGAAAGGATATGGCCAAAACTATAGGCAGCAAGCTAACGACGTGTATGCCAGTCTATTATGAAGGCATCGAAATTGATCGTTTAAAGGGCTCTGCTTGATATCTTTAATGGTTGATGTTATCATACTTGGCATAAATTTGTCTGTGTATTTCCTCTGTCGAGTCACCAGTGCACTGAATATTTGCAAACACCTCTTCCCTAATTTGAGCCTGACTTGCTCAGCTTCTTCCATGGGACTGTCCAAAGTAATAGAGTCCAAAAGGGAAATAAAGTCTTGATTCCAAGAAGCCAAGGAAGGAATCAAAGCAGATGGTATGTGTGACCTTACAACCAAGTGAAAGCACTTGCAGAGAGTCAGCAGTACATGTACATTCTCCACCGCAATGCCTTTGAATGCCACTGCATGTTCTACAAAATGATGAAAAATTCCATATGAAGGAACAAGGACCTCCTTTGCTATTAGCTCCAATTGTTCAGGGACAGGTTCCCTCGCCACTTTTGGGTTCAAGAAGTACTGGAAAGGTTTAATGATTGTTTGAAGAGCTAAAAGTGCATTAAGCGTCTTCCTTTTGTAAACCGCTCGCTGCATTCACGAAATTACTATTTTGAATTGATGTCCTCAAGGAAGGTACTAATTCTGGCCATGCGTTTTCCTATACAAAATCATTGACTATTACTAGATGAAATGCTTCAGGTAAGGGCTTGAGAACAGGAGCATCCACTTCAAGAATCACATGTAAAAGCTGATTTCTAAACTCAAGATGCTCATTTAATTATGCAGGGCTGCCTCCACTCCAATGGTTGCGGATGTAGTTTTTGAGATAGGTGGCTGCGGAAATACGCTGTCCTTGATCCTGACCACTTGTAGAAAGCGAGAGCACACACATGGTGAATCCAGGAGATGATTCAACTGCTTCTAGATTAGCTGTGGCAGATCAAACCGCTGCCTCGTGGTGACCTACCGTGTCGCTGAACCATTGCGCGATTTTATCTCTTGAGACCTCCATTCTCAGTGTCACTTCAACCTATATTATCCGCGACAGTAGTAGTAGGAGAAAGATATATTTCTACAGATAGGAAAAGGCGACTGCAGCCAGGACACCAGATCACAGTGGAGTGTAATCACAGAAAAATCAAAAGTGGCCTCTAATGGCATGGACCTGAGTGGAACAAAATCTCCAATCATGCCCACACCTGAGATTTTGGCAGCCACCTGTACAGCTGCAGTTCCATCCAATTCGAAAAACCTGTTTGGAGTGGAAGAAATGAAATTATTTTGATTTTTATTGAAGCTGTGGTGAATTTCTGTCTTTGAGGCTCAGTGCGCTGTGCGCACACCCAGTGTGCCGCATAGACCCTATGCATCATGCCCATTAAAAACAACACTGTGGAAGGAGGCCCCGTGCGTCGCGTCACGCTTATGCGCCATGCCTGCCTTCTATGCACTGCGATACTAATCTTCAACACAATTTCGGCCTTTAAAACTCTGTTTTCACTTCCTTGATTTGTCTTGACTCTTACTGATGTCTTTGGCATGCGTATGGAGTGTTGAAACATTATAATTATATATGCACAAAAGAATTTGAATTTCCACCCATAAAAACTCACCTTTATAATGTTTCCATTGGCATTTCCTTCTGCTTATTTCCACTGACTTTTTGGCTGAAATGATGAAACTCTTGGCTACTTTTTGCAGGAATTTCTGGTGTTGAATTCGGCAAGGGATCAGGAGAGGCTGCATGTGAAGTAATCCATGACGGAATATTGTAAAAATTACATATTCATTACAAACGATTGATTTGACGATTTCTTCTTCAAAACAGAGTTTTGAAGAAGAAACATCCTTGAGCGTTATTGACGATGATAATCTTGAAATGAAACTTATTGAAGACATCCTCATGGCCTGTGGGAATTATTCAACACTTTGAGAACAACAATTTGCGAACCCTAGACCTAATGACCAAGTTGACTCTTTGCTTATCAAGCGACAAAAACAAGACTGTAAATGACTTCAATACTGATTTAATGAACTTTGATAAACATAGCTGAGCCAACAGGACAAGGCATGAGGGAAATGAGTGAAGAGACCCTTTCTTCAAACAATGGCATGCCCCTAACAGAATGTAGATGAATGAGCGGGATGAGACACCTAAAAATGAGATGCAACAAAAAGAAATGACTCTGACGGAAGGATGTCAAGACTGACTCTAACACACCCTATCACGACTTAAAACTGATCCACAAGTTAGGATCCAACATCTACAAGAATGCACTAAAATACATACCTTAAGCTCATTTCTTTGAGGTCTCCTTCATTGTTGCAATCTAGGCTTGGTTAGGGCATCACACAACCCCTTATTCTAGCCTTCAATTCTACCTAGAATTTCTCTAGATGAAATTGGATGCCCTTTGGAAGTACCCTCATCCTCAACACTACTATCGTGGGCATGAACTAACCCTAACACTGCCCTATGCAGCTCTGTTTAGGTTGGTTTAGGCCTATGGCCTTCCCAAAAAATCCATCTAGGGATGCAACTGTCTCTTCTAAGGGTATAAACACCCTAACATACCCAAAAAACATATAGAAATTCTCTCCTCTGCCTCGAACGTTTAGCACAGAAAAACCACCTTGATAACAGTCATCAAGAGTGCCCTGAACTGCCCTCTTCTCCATGCTGTCAACCGTCTCATCCATGTGGCCCAAAACATAAGTTTGCTTCTCCTCCATGAGCTATCTTCTTGTGATGTGTTTCACACAATGGATGCCTAAAATGCAAGTGCTCACCCTCCTTTTATAGACATAATGAGGGAATTCAATGAATTATGAAGAGACACGCCTATTGGAGCTATTTACATAAAGCCAACATGACTTGATAACCAATAATTAACTTGTCAACTTCAAAAATTAATTTCTCTCTAACAACCACTTAGAATCGGATGATTCTCATTGCATTGGAATTGTCTCGCCGAGCATTATCATTCTCATATATCACATGTTGAAAATACATCACGGTTTTGGCACAAATCACGATGGGTGAAAAACCCCCAAAATTGGATCTCAAGTCCACAAGCCCATTTTTTGTGCTTTGACCTCCAACCCTTGAACACTAGGGCTTGGATTACCTCCCGAGCTACACAAAAATCAACACTCATAACACGTAAAGTTTTTCGCTATGTTCAAGTTGTTCTCCACCATGTGCATTCTGCAATCACAATCTTCTGAAATAACCAAAGTGATCAAGCAAAAAAGGTTGGGAATTTCTCAAAATTTTTATCAAAATGTGGTGAGAGTTTTAAGGTGATGGATTTATAGCCACTATAACTCCTAGAAATATTTTTCCAAATTTCCATTATGACCCTAATTTTAAAATTCTACTACAATTTTGCATTTATTGGCACTAATTTGGCAACAATTTGGTTACTTTTCAAAAGGTATATGCTCAAGAGCTAGGATGCCCCTCCAATAAATTTGTCACACTCCTCCATAAGTGGATCTCATAGATAAGTGGGCTAGCAATGGTCAAATAGTTTTTATGACAACTCCTTGAAGGGTGACCTAAACATGTGTGCCAATAATATATGGGGGCATTCCTCAAATCATGCCAACCAATCCCATATGTACTGGATATATGTAGATAGAACTGTAAAGTAGGAAATGATTTTAGTATATATCATGGCATACCATAATATGCTTACAATCCTTCAATATGAACAAGGGTGTTTACCTCATGAATATCAAACCATGCTAGAGAATATTCAATCACCCCAAGAACAATTTGAATTCAAGTAATAGCAGGGGGAGAATGCTAGAGTGTTGTACACCATCATGAAGCTATTGAACTGATTATGTGAAAACAATGTTGGCTTGGGCCAAAATTCAAAATGGAAGGGATTTTATCAAGCAAGTCATAAAAAAAAATATCATTAACCATCTAACGATCACAGGGGATTCACAACTAAGTCGGACAATATGAAAGGAAAAAAATCATCATCAAGGCAACCCAAACATCAACATCATCAAGCCATCTATGATTACTTCATCAATAACCTCATCAAATGCAATCACGACTCTAGGGACATCTAAAGGTCAACCTATAAACCTCCCTTTGTGATGGAAATGAAAAAAGTAGTGAAAATATTCACAAGGGTAGGCCTCCTATAACATGAGAGGTAACAAGCTTCCTATATCATAAGAGGTAACAAGCCAGAGAGCCAAAATTCTCTAATTGTAGCTTGATTCAGTACAGTCTTCTACTGGATTAATTATCATGCCAGATGATGGGTAACAAGGTCCACCAATCATGCATTTATTTATTGGTTGGGGTTGCCCACTAGCCTAGGAGGATATGTTGTGATTTCCCTACCAAATATGTAAGATGTGCACTGACACATGGGGACACCTACCCTAACAATTACTCATACATAGATCAAAAATGACATGTGACAATTTATGTAAGAGTCTAAGACTCAAGTATTCATACATAATTGTGTTAGATGAAATGATTTTATGATTTTATGTGTTCGATTTCTGTCACTGATAAATGAAATGGTCCATTCTCATGTATGCATGAGATTTTTTTTTATCCTCGTCTATTTTATCTTAGATGGGACTTAGTTGAATTAAGGATGTGTCCCACCCCTAAGGGATGCATCCACTGGTGGATCAATTAATGGATCTATGCTCATTGTCAGCCCACCCTGAATGGATTTGGCCATCACCATATGCAAAATTAAAATGGGTTGGCTTAGAATTTAGTGTTTCCTTGTCCATGAGGTACAAGGAAACTATTGGGGACATCTCTTTTTCTTTTGGGATGTTACCCACATCCCAGAAAATTGGTGATGTAAATGCTCTTGAAGATGGGCAGATTTCCCTCAACTGTCTTAGGAATGTCTAGTTGCCACCTATCAAAACTAGTTCCTCTTAAGTGCGCTTGATGAAAAGTGAAAAAAAATCTAGCATTCCCTTGGGTGCGCTAGCATGGGATATAGAGGAAGGAAATCAAGCAGTGGTGTTACTAGTATAGTTGTCAATAAATAAAAAATATTGGAAACAAAATATAAAGTTCAAGACTTAATCCTTCTACTAGTAACCATGCTTAATAGTGAAGACCCATTTTCTCGAGTCGCCTTGCTTAATAGTAAATACCCCTAATTTATTAAAATATAATCAAAATATTGTCCAAATTGTAGAAGCTAATCATTTCAAGTCACTTTCCTAATATTTGTCTAAAGGCGATATATGTTCTTTCTGAAGAAATTCTTAAAAACCTTTTGTTATCACTCTAATAATTCTAAAGTTGTGAGATTTTGATTTAAAGTCCAAGAACATTAGAGGTAGCCATAGAACAACTTTTAAACTCTAGGATCTAGCCTTCCTAGGGTTGAGAGAGGGCTCTCTCTATAAGATTTAACTTTACTTTGATTATATGATATTAGGCTAGTTATGATGTGAAAATTTGGTTTGGTGGGACAAATCACTTAATGAGATGGATAGTGGGAAATCTATTTGTCCATTGGGCTAGGAGCCAAAAGTCAAGAAAATAGAACTAGGATCAAGATCAAAAAGTCAATTTTTTTCAAGGCAAGATAGACAAGTCCTTGAATATCTTGGAAGGTTGTTTGGTGAAGTGGTTTAATATGGATAAAGAGCAATGAAGGATTCTTTGATCTGGATAAGGAAGGAGTAGACAAAGGTCATTCGAAAGAGGGAGAAATTAAGGGTTCCCTACTCTAGAAATTAGCAGAAAACATAGAAATGATAAATAGTTAAAGGCAGGGTGATTTTAACAAATCCTATAATAATACTCCTAATTTATCATTCAAATTTAGAGAACATATATGGATGCATGCGAACATAAGAAAATAAACAAAGATAATAGAAAGTACTTCAATTCAATGGATCATCACGTGAATCCTAAAATATGATGCTAGATGATTTGATCCAGTCTACTAGTCGAACTTGTAACAGAAAGCCTTCAAGTACAACAAAAATGACTATAGAAATCTTCAGCAATTTATTCCACAATAATACTTCAAAAGATGAAGTATATATACAAAAATGTTTACAAAATATCCTAGAATAATCATAGGATTTTTCTAAGGAAATAAAGTATCTTTTACCATAAAATAGTGACAGCTACTTAACAACTCAGCAGGCTGTCCTATTTGTCCAAATAAAATAGAAAATGTTGTTGTGGATTGGGTTCAGCTGGCTACTTTGCTATCTTCAACACTGGTACAAGATATTTTAAATCTATTTTGAAATATTATCTTCATATCTGATACTCTTTTAACTTTGATACTCTTTAATCACTTATACTCTTTAACCTCTATAAAACTGCCTTACTACTATAAATTCTGTTTTGACTGTGGAAAATTAGCAAACCGTTTTATCTTTTTCTCTGCATTTTGACTTCTACAGTAAGTTAGTGAGTGATTGCCAAGCTTCATCATCAGGAATTTTTATCTTTTTTAGCTTCCTAAATTTCTCATCTGCCTCAATGTCTCTAGAAAATGTTGTTTTTATAACAAATAAGTGTTTTATCTCATGCTGTAGATAAAAAAAGTCTTCAAAACTTCTATGTAAAACCTTCCTTGTAGGAATTCCTTGTGGATCATAATTGCATGAGAAGCTTTCTTCAAATCTGTACTCAAGTAACTATTTTTCTGCTTCTTTCTCTACATCTCTGTGATTACAAATAAAAGGTCCTACTTGATTCTTCAACTTAAATTGGGTCTTCTTTTTGGCTACTAGGAAGTTGATAGAATCCAAATTTAAGATTTTCCTGATATACTCTAAGGAAAAGATTCTCATTGGCACATACTTAGGAAGTTTATATGGTAACATATTGGACCCAAAAGCTCTAATTTCTGTATGTTTTTGATATAAGTACCAATCTCCAGTTCTAGTGTGCCCTGATAGCTGCAGAACTTTCTTTATTTCATCAATGATTCTTGGTTGTATTGTGTTTGTTAACATGTTTATCAATGGATGGATAAATTAATCTATAAACTATGCATAACTAAACTCTGTGGACTCTTTTCTGATCAAAGAAGTACAAAATATGACTGAAAGTGGGTTCTCTTCAATAGCAAGCTTCTGAAGTATAATTGGGAACTTATCTGCTTGAAAATATAAGAACATATGGAATAGAAATGATGTATATCTAAATACTCCTTCAGTTGGAAATTTGGCAAGATTATCATGGATATTATCAGCTATGTATTTAGCATAATTGAAAATGACTGAAGGAGGTTGTCCTGGTGCAAAGGTAGATAAAAAAACTAGGATTGATTCATCCGTATTCTCCTTAAGATAAAGGACAACATGGATATGACATGCCTAGACCCTTTAGGAAATTTTGAAGTAGATTAAGGAGGATTGATTTGTGGAATTTCAACTTGTAAAGGCATGAACACTTGGAAAATTTGGAACCTTTTGGGAAAGTCAAGACCAATGTAAAGCTTTGTGAGTGCTTCAGGTTTGAGCTATAGAATATGATTTATTGACTCAGCAGTAATTGTGAAAAAGACTTATTTATTTGAATTTACAATTGCTCTATGTTCAAGAGAATAATGGGTCTGACATAACCTAATAACCTCTGGACATTGATGGGTGAGTGGAAGAACATATTTGGGTAGGTTTGACTCCCAAATTTGGACTTCTTCAACTTGATCCAATGAATTTTCATAACTCCAGCAGTGGAGGTCTAACAAATTAAATTCTATGACTAGATCTACTATTTTTTAATCAACATTTGCTAAGGGTGTATGTTCAATGTATACAATAGGAGGTTGCAGAGGATTTACAATAATTGCGGTCTTGGAAGACACTGTTGGATTTGATTTTGACATCCTTTAAAATTTCTGGATAACTGAAACTCTGTACTTGGAGTTTTTTGGACTCTCCTATAAGTTTATATTGTTTACGAAAGTTTTTTTTTATTTTAGCAGAGGTTTTTGGATAAAAGTAGGAAAAAACTAGCTTTTCCTGGAGTTTCAACCTTCAATTTTGACTTTAAAATTAATCTTCAGACTTTCACAGGTTTAGGAAATGATAAAACAAGGGTTTTATCTCATTTTGGATAATTCTAGACTGACACTGGTTCAAATTGGGCATAGAAGGGTTGAGGTTACCTAAAACGGGTTTCTGGACAAATTTGAAGTTTTATAAGGTCTGCAAATGCTAAAATAAATTCAATTTTTCCTTAAAAACTGTATGCAATATTGAAACAGGGTTTATTAGGGTTTTCACAATTAATTCCTTCTTTTGCAGGCATATACAGGGTTTTCTCTATGGATAAATGGGCTTTAATAGGTTTAATTCTTTTAGAAAACTCCTTTCAAATGATTAAACAGGTCGTTTTTTTATGAAGAATACCTCTTTGAGTAGGTATTTTGGTCTTTAACTAGTTTTTGAGGTTTCAGATAGGTTTTGATGGTGTTTGAAGGTCCCTGGAAGCAATTTGGACATTTCTAGTAGTCTTGTTAGCAACTGTGGTGGCTTTCTCAGGTTCTCTGAGCAAAAAACTAAAGTATCGACTTCTTTCTTCAGTTAGAGGATATATGCATACAAATAACTTAGAAAGGGCTTAATGGGCACAATATGAAGGTTTATATAATGTCTTAGGTTTAATACGGATTAACCGTAAATGCACGTCATATCAAAATAGAGGGTAGTTTTGCGCGTGAAGGCAGAAAACCATAGGTGGTTATCGCGTAGGTTTTGGGAAGTATATGGTATTTGTAGGATTGAATGTGATCCAATGATATTTGGCCACGTGGAGGAGAGATAAGGGCTCTAAACCACTCATTTCTCAAATGTTGAAATGAGTTTTGATTGCGCAATTTAAAATATGATATGTATCTATGGTCATCAGATCTGAGAGCGTTCATGCGAACAGTGGGGATTAGTTTTGGAGTTGCTTGGCAGTGGGGTGTGGGGCCCAGGATTTTTATTATGCAGTGGGATTAATTCTAATATAAAAAACTTTTTTTTTTTCAATATAAAACCAATGTGTTATGATGGTTGGCAGGGTAATATTCATATGGTTAAATAAAACATTAACGCGTGTTTTAAAACCATTGGGAGCAGGATTAGTTTATATGATATGTTTAACCTATGGGGATATAGCGGGGTTTATATTTTGTCACATGGGATAATATAAACCATAGGTTAATGTTAAATAAATGGGTTTTTTGGGATATTTAAATAATGGATTTAATAAATATATACAAGGAGGGGTTTTATAAGGGATTTAATAATTTAGGTTAAAAATTAATATGAAATGAAAATGTAATGAGATGAAAAATACATACATATAAACTAAGTAAAGTGTGTAAAATAGGCAGTTAGCATAGAAATTATCCCTTTTTGATAGGATAAGATGTATTTTGCGGGTTTTTGAGTTTTTTTGGATGAAAATGAAATTATTTAAGGGGCATTTTACTTTTTTTAAGTAAAAAATGGTTTTACTTAGGAAAAGGGATTATCATTTTGGAAAAGGGTGAATATGTTGAGGAAAATGGATTTTATAAAGGGAATCCAGTGTTTTTAACCAATCAATTACTAAGCCTTGGGTCCGGTCCCAATAGAAGTAAGATAAATGCTCTGAGCCTCTTTAACTGAAGGTTTAGAATACTGGATCATTGTGGGGGAGGGAAAATTAGTAACTTGCCCGATGATGCTTTATTACATGTCTTGCACAACTGATTTCTACTACCCATCTTTATTCTAACATTTTAAATTCATTTGCATGAGTGCATTTAAGCTTGCAACCCTAAATCCATTTTTATTTTAAAGCATAAATATATCTAAGTCTAACCTTATTTCGTTTGAGGGCTCAAATTAAACGGCTGATATTTATTTTAGGAATTTTACGCTCTTTTCATTTTTATTATTTTCAAAATATGGGAAAAAAACTTGCAGAAATCAAGGTATGTACATATTTACAAGACTATTAAAGTCAATTAAAAAATTATGAACCCTATTATTATAGGACCCTAACAGTCGCTCCACATGGGGATGGCATTTCCTGGTGAAATGTCAAGAACTTTAAGACTAGTAGCCTTTGAATTTTGACTATGCTGGCCTTGTAAGTGTCTTCTAATCTCTTCAATTATTTCATACTTATGATATTTTACCTCTCAAAGCTTAGGGCCTTTTCTCTAGGCTTTGACTCTGTAGGAAAACATCCAATTCAATCTAAAATCTTCAATGTATATGTACAATGGTCAAAGTAAATAAAACTAACTATTTTTATCTCTGAGGAGTAGTAGTGCTTCATCATTCTTCCATTTACTGGTCCATCCAACATATCTTATCCATCCATTTCTTTCAAAAAGAAAGCATCGTTACCCCTGTAACCATAAATAACATAGGGTCCTTTCCATATAAAGTCAAATTTTCAATGTTTACCTTTCTCTTCTCTTCTTCAATCCCATTTTAACACTTTATCTCCAATGTAGAAATCATCTTCTTTACTCTTTTTGTCAAAAAAATTCTTTATTTTATCCTGGATAACTTGAGACTTAATGTAAACCTCTTCTCTTGTTTGTTGCAAGTGAATCGTTTGATTAATCCTTCTTTGTATGTCATTTTTTTCAACTTGTAATTCTTGGATAACCTTCATTACTGGTACTCCTACGGAAGATGGAAAAACAAATTCCGTTCCACAGACAAGCTGGTAAGGAGATGTGCCAATAGATTTTTTTGTGGTAAGTCTATCTGCCCATAAGGCATTGACTAAATTCTTGTTCTAAGTATTTTTGTTATCTTCTAGTAACTTCTTGATGATGTTTACAAGGCTCTTATTGGAAGATTAAGCAAGGCCATTACCTTGAGGGTAATATGTAGTAGAATGGCCTAGGGTAATGTGATATTTATGAAAAAATTCAATCATATTTTTGGATTTGAATGTAGCTACATTGTCAGTAATTATATTTTGAGGACATATAGATCTTGAAAGTATGTTGCTTTATAAAAAGGAGATAATGACAGTGTCAGTGGCTTGCCTAAAGGGTATGGCTTCAATCCACTCGGTAAAATAGTCAGTGGCTGTCAAAATGCACTTGTGTTGGGCTGATGATGGAGGGTGAATTTCACCAATGAAGTCAAGACCCCATTGTTGAAATGGAATTTCTGTTGAGATAGGTTTTAAGGGAAATGGTAAGATATTTTTCTTTCCCTCAAATATTTGACACTTGTGACAGGAGATCACATAATTTTTTTACATCTACAAACAAGGTAGGCCAGTAAAAACCAGCTCTCAAGATTTTTTCTACAGTAGCCTTCCAGTAGAGATGTCCTCCACAGTCACCTTCATGAAATTATTCTAATATTTTGTCAGATTATTCTTTTAACAATCAATTTAACAAAATCCCACTATCATCTTTCCAAAAAAGTACATTTTCTAATATACAAAATCTTACTGCCTTTAGCTTTAAGAATATAGATTCTTTTTCTTGATAATCCAGGAGGAGCTTGTAAGTTTAGTAATACAAATATGATATCTGCATACCATGGTGAATCTGAAAAATCTTCACCGACCTCTGGAGTCACCATCTCTTCCTAATCATCTACTTGGGCAATAAAATTTATGTCTAGGGCATGAAAATTTGATTCAACCATAAGTTTGGCTAAACCTTGACCTTTTATAAGTTTAGTGGGTTTTATCTCTATGTCATATTCCAAAATTGTGGAAATCCACTTACCTCTTATTCCATCAGGATCATCCTGAGTTAGAATGCATTTTACTACTGCATTTGGGACATAGGAAATGATGTGAGAATAAAGAATGTACACTCTGAAATCTTTAATGGCCTTTACCAAATATAGGGCTTGTTTCTCCATGATATTGTACTTCAAGGTGGCATCTCTAAGTGTTCTGTTAAAGAAATATATGGGTTTCTCATAACCCTAGTCATTTTTCTGCAATAAAACTGTAGCAATGGTGTGTTTTGAAGCAATTGAAAAGATGATGAAATCATTTTTAAAGTCAGGACTTATAAGGTCTGGAGCTTTTTTTTAAGCATGTTTGATAGATTCAAATGATTTTTTGGCCTCAATATTCAATTTAAGAACTGAATATTTTTTAAGCATGTCATTAAGCACTCTGATTATTTCAGCTAAATTGGAATGAATCTTCTTAAAAATTTAATTTTACCTAGAAAGCCTTGTAACTCTTTTATGTTCCTTGGAGGACTAATGTTAAGAATTGCTTCTTTTTTGGTAGGGTTTATTCTAATTCATTCCTTAGATATTATGTGTCTAGTAACTTACCTTATTCTAATCCAAATAAGTTTTTCTTAGGGTTTAAAGAGATGCCAAAATTTCTACATTTAATAAAGACTTGTCTAAGATAATCCAAGTGTTCATAATCAATCTTAGAAAATATAGTAATGTCATCTAAGTAAATCACTAAGAATTCATGAATTTCCTTTGCAAAGGCTATATCCATAGCTATTTGAAAGGTAGCGCCTACATTCATTAAACCAAAAGGAATTTTTACATACATAAAAGTGCCCCAAGGAGTAGTAAAAGTTGTTTTAGCTTGATCCTCTAGTTGGACAAAAAAATGGTTGTATCTTGAAATTCCATCTAAAAGTGAAATCCTAGAAGAACCAACTACCCTTTGTAAAATGTGATCCATTTTTGGTAAAGGATAATTATCTTTTAAGGATACTTTGTTTAGATTCCTAAAATCAACACATAATCTAATCTCTCCTGTCTTTTTTCTGGTTGGAACTAAATTAGAAACCCAACCAGAATATCTGATTGGTGCAATTATCTGTGCATCGTACATTATTTTTACCTATTTTTCAATCAAAGGCATCAAAACAGGGTTAATCCTTCTTAAATTTTGTTTAAAATGATTTTGGTCTTCTTTTATAGGGATTTTATGTTGTATAATGTTGGTGTCATAGGATTTTAGGTCCGCATAAATCCAAGAAAAAACATCTTGAAACTACTTGAAAAGATCAATATATTTTTCTTTTTATTGTTGAGGCAAGGCTTTGGAAAGATTGATCATCTTGGGTTTTAATTCTGGGCCTATGTTACATTCCTCAATATCAGATCTAAGTGGCTCCATTTTGGGTTTTCTAGCAACATAATTTGAGTCAAATAAATCTTCTAAAGGGGTTAAGCCTTTTGGTAAGAAATTATCTTTGAGATTTAATATATCAGATTCATCATCAATTATCTCATCAATTTATACTTTCTCTAAGTTATCTATATCTGATTGATTAAATTTAGTCGGTCTAGCAAACTTTAATTTATTTACATCTATATTATTAAAATCAATTCACTATCTAAATCCTGATCTAATGTGCAGTTTGTATCTATTTTACAATTCTGAAATTCACCTTCATTATTCGTAAAATGTTAAATCTGTTGATCTTGTGAGAAAATTTGCCAATATTTGAGGTTATATGGAATTATTGGTCTGTGTTTTACTTTTGCAGTATACTTATGATTGGGCTGAAAGGGTAGATTACAGGTACTAGAAAAAGTTGCTAAGGAGTGTACCTATATATTATGCTTTCTTGGTATTGCAGAAAAATTACATTCCAATAGTTCATCTATCAAATCTAATACAATTTCTCTATATTGGCCTAATCTAGGATTATAAACAGAATACTCCCCTTCTATCTGTTTAATAATCAACTTTGAATCTCCCATTATTGATATTCTTTTTCCTCCTAAGTTTTTGATAATATGGATTCCTAAAATGAGGGCTTCATACTCGGCCATATTGTTGGTGCATTTAAAATTTAGTCTGAAATAATGGCCTTCTGTGTGATTCTTTTCAATATTAGTTATCCAAACTCCTACTCCTACTCCTAGTTTTTTTACTGATCCATCAAAATCTAAATTCCATAAATATTCATGAAAGCTATTGTCATTTTTTGTATTTTCTTTTTGTCCTTTAATTTAGTTTTGATTTCATTATCAGTTTCAAAGTTACATAAAATGAATGAATCTAAGTTAGTAGGTGTATCATAAACTGGGTAATTTATTGATCTTGCTGCACTACTCACCATATATTTCATCAATGTTTCCCTATAGAGTTTCCTTGGTTGACCAAAAATTGATATAGTAGCATATGACATGTCTAATTGTAGAGATCCTTGTAATTTTTCCCCCCATGAGCGAGATAATAAAATTCCATACTTGGGTGGGATATCATCTACTACAATGTCCATGAGTATACTTTTACCATGATATTGAACTAATGTGACACACAAATCTTTAATTAAACCTAAGCATTTCACTTTTCTTGAATCAAATGAAAAGAGATCTTTGTAAGGCCTTGTGATGTCTAAGTTCAAGGTTTCCATTATTGCTTTGGGCATTAGATTATGTGAAGCCCTTGAATATAACATTGCATTGTGTAATATTTGATCATGAAAATTTAGGCTAATGTGAAATGGTGGAACTGCTCCATCTTGGTGTTTTCCATTAACATCAGGAGCAAAAATCAACTCTGGTTAATCATCATTCAATTTTACAGAGTCTTCTCCATCATTCATGTTTAAGGTTTAAGTGATAGTTGTTTTATACAAATCATGTTTTACCAATTCTGTCAAAGGAATTGCTATTTTTAACTTTTCAATTTCAGTTTATATATTGAATGAGGGTTGTGATTTATTGATTTGAATTAACTCTTCCTTAGTAACTGTAGTTTGAGTTGGTTTTTCTTGATTTTCTACAGTTGTTTTTTCATTTTATGTTTGAGTTTCTTGTGTCTTACTGCTTCTAGTTTTCTTTTCAGGAATGGTTTGAGAAGCAATAGATGTTTTTCCAGATTTTGAACTATCGGAAGCTGTTTTTGCAGTTGCATCTTTTGGATCTGCTGATTTTGGATCAACAATGGATGTTTTTGACTCTAAGTTTGTTTTTTTAGCAGAATTAGGTGTTTTTACAGTAGTAGATTTTTGTGAATCTGTTGATGTTGGAACAACCTCATCTGTTATGTCAACAATCTTAGGATTGGGTGAAATTTTAGAGCTGGAAATTTTTTGGGATGAATTAGAGTTTTGCTTATTTTCCCTATGGAGAATTTGTAGAACTTTTGTTGTTGGGGCTTCTACTATTTTCTTGTTTTTAGTTTGTGCATATTTCTTAGTAGAAGGTTCATTTTTTTTCTTACTCCTAAGGTTATATTGTTTATGTACTTTGTTTATGGCAAAATCATAACATTGTTTTTAGTCAAAGGATTCACCTGAATGTAATTGAAGTTGTTGCATTTCAAATAACTCTTGGTCTTACTGAGTGAGAAAGATAGTATTATAATCATTTATACCCATTAGATTTATGGTGTCTTCATCATCAATATTGTGTTGAGAACTTTCAGCATAGTTCTCTTGAAATGGGGGTGTTATTGTCTGATCAGGGGCTGATTCTTTAGATTTTCCTGTATTTGTATTTTTCCTGAAGTTGGGATTCCTCATTTGCTGTTGATTATCCCATTGAGGTCTCATTTCTATGTTGTCTAATATATCCATCATTATCTCTAAATTCTTAGCTAATTTATCTATTTTTCCATCTGAACTAGATGTTTCTTCCTTTATGGTTACTCTCCCTTAGCTGATATGCCATGTCTTTTGGTAATTAATTGGCTTTATCTAAGGAAACTTTTGCACCTAAATCTTCTACTTGTTTATTCTTTTTCCCAATTTTGTCTGGATAGTCTACTATAACATTAGGTTTAGGATCCGGGTTTGACCTGGTATAGTAGATTTTTCTAGAAGCCAGAATTACAATGTTTTATAGTCACAACTTATAAAACAGTCTTAAAGGTAAAAGGATGATGAAAATAATTCCATTTAAGATCTATTTTAAGACTGAGGATTGGCTATCCCTAGTATGGTCGCCAGTATGTTATCACTATAATAATTCTAAAGTTGTGAGATTTGTCCAAGAACATTAGAGGTAACCACATACCAACTTTTAAACTCTAGGATGTAGCCTTCCTAGGGTTCAAAAAGGGCTCTCTATATAAGATTTAACTTTGTTTTGATTATATGATATTAGGTTAGTTGTGATGTGAAAATTTGGTTTCGTTTGGTTTGGTTTGGTAGAAAAAATCACTTAATGAGATGGATAGTGGGAAATATGTTTGTCCATTGGGCTAAGGAGTCAAAAGTCAAGAAGAGGGAACTAGGATCAAGGTCAAAATTCAAATTTTTTCAGGGCAAAATACACAAGTCTTTGAAGATCTTGGAAGGCTATTTGGTGAAGTGGTTTAACCAGGATAAAGAGCAATGCAAGATTCTTTGATATGGATAAGGAAGGAGTAGACAGAGGTCATTCGAAAGATGGAGAAATTAAGGGTCCCCTACTCTGGAAATCAGCAGAAAACATAGATATGATAAAAAGTTAAAGACAGGGTGCTTTTAACAAATCTTGTAATAAAACTCCTGATTTATCATTCAAATTTAGAGAACATATATGGATGCATGCGAACATAAGAAAATAAACAAAGACAATAGAAATTACTTCACTTCAATGTCTCATCACGTGAATCCTTAAATATGATGCTAGATGATTTGATCCATTATGCTACTTGAACTTGTAACAAAAAGCCTTCAAGTACAACAAAAATGACTATAGAAATATTCAACAATTTATTACACAATAATACTTCAAAAGATGAAGTATATATACAAAAATGTTTACAAAATATCCTAGAATAATCATACGATTTTTCTAAGGAAATAAAATATCTTTTACAACAAAATAGTGACAGCTGCTTAACAACTTAGCAAGCTGTCGTATTTATCCAAATAAAATAGAAAATGCTATTGTGGATTGGGTTTAACTGGCTGCTTTGTTGTCTTCAACACTGGCACAAGATATTTCAAATCTGTTTTTAAATATTATCTTCATATCAGATACTCTTTTATCTCTGGTACTCTTTAGTCACTTATACTCTTTAACCTCTGTAAAACTGCCTTACTACTGTAAATTCTGTTTTGAATGTGGAAAATATGCAATTTTTTTTATCTTTTTCTCTGCATTTTGACTTCTACAGTAAGTCAGTGAGTGATTTCCAAGCTTCATCATCAGGAATTTTTTTTTTTTTTTTAGCTTCCTAAAGTTCTCATCTGCCTCAGTGTATCTAGAAAATGTTGGTTTTATAACAAATAAGTGTTTTATCTCATGTTGTAGATAAAACAAGTCTTCAAAACTTCTATGTAAAACCTTCCCTATAGGAAGTCCTTGTGGATCATAATTCCATGAGAAGCTTTTTTCAAATTTGTACTCAAGAAACTATTTTTCTGCTTCTTGTTCTGTGTCTCTGTGATTACAAATAAAGGGTCCTACTTGATTCTTCAACTTAAATTGGGTCTTATTTTTGGCCGCTAGGAAGTTGATAGAATATGAATTTAAGATTTTCTTGATATACTCCAAGGAAAAAATTCTCATTGGCACATACTTAGGAAGCTTATAGGGTAACAAATTGGACCCAAAAACTCTGATTTCTGTATGTTTTTTATATAACTACCAATCTTCAATTCTAGTGTGCTCTGATAGTTGTAGAACTTTCTTTATTTCATCACTGATTATTGGTTGTACTATGTTTGTTAACATGTTTATCAATGGATGGATAAATTCATCTATAAACTCTGTATAAATGAACTCTGTGGACTCTTTTCTGATCAAAGAAGTCCAAAAGATGACTGAAAGTGGGTTCTCTTCAATATCGAGCTTCTTAAGTGTAATTGGGAAATTGTCTGCTTGGAAATATAAGAACATATGGAATATAAAGGATGTATATATAAATACTCCTTCAATTGGAAATTTGACAATCTGATCATGGATATTATCAACTATGTATTCAGCATAATTGAAAGTGACAGAAGGAGGTTGTCCTGGTGCAAAGGTAGATTAAAAACCGAGGATTGACTTATATGTAAAATACCTTCAGATAAAGGACAACATGGATATGACATGCTTAGACCCTTGATGGGTAAGTGGAACAACATATTTGGGTAGGTTTGAATCCCAAATTTGGACTTCTTCAACTTGATCCAATGAATTTTCATAACTCCAGTAGTGGAGGTCTAACAAATTAAATTCTATGACTGGATCTGCTATTTTTTAATCCACATCTGCTAAGGGTGTATGTTAAATGTCTGCAATGAGAGATTGTAGAGGATTTACAATAAATGCAGCCTTGGAAGACACTGCTGGATTTGATTTTGACATCCTTTAGACTTTTTGGATAACTAAAACTCTGTATTTGGACTTTTTTGGACTCTTTTGTATTTTTAGATTGTTTACAGAAGTTTTTTTGATTTTAGCAGAGGTTTTTTGGATAAAAGTAAGAAAAAACTAGCTTTTCCTTGAGTTTGAACCTTCAATTTTAACTTTAAAATTGACCTTCAGACTTTCACAGGTTTAGGAAATGATAAAACAAGGGTTTTATCTGATTTGTGGATAATTCTTGACTGAAATTGGTTCAAATTGGGCATAGAAGGGTTGAGATTACCTGCAAATGGTTTCTAGACAAATTCGAAGTTTTATAAGGTCTGCAAAGGCTAAAATAAATTCAATTTTTCCTTAAAAACCATATGCAATATTGAAACAGGGTTTATTAGGTTTTTCACAATTACTTCGTTCTTTTGCAAGCAGATACTAGGTTTTTTCTGTGGATAAATGGGCTTTAATAGGTTTAATTCTTTCAGAAAACTCCTTTCAAATGATAAAACATGTTTTCTTTTATGAAGAATACCTCTTTGAGTAGGTATTTTGGTCTTTAACTGGTTTTTGAGGTGTCAGACAGGTTCTGATGGTGTTTGAAGGTCTCTAGAAGCAATTTGGAAATTTCCAATAGTCTTGACAACAACTGTGGTGGCTTTCTCAGGTTCTCTGAGCGTAAAACCGATGTATGTGATTCTTTCTTCAGTCGTAGGATAAATGGATACAAATAACTTAGAAAGGGCTTAATGGGCACAATATGAAGGTTTATATAACATTTTAGGTCTAATATGGATTAACCTTAAATGCATGTCATATGAAAACAGAGGGCAGTTTGGTGCGTGAAGGCAGAAAACCATAGGTGTTTATCACGTGGGTTTTGGGCAGTATATGGTATTTGCAGGATCAAATGTGATCCAGTGATATTTGGCCACATGGAGGGGAGTTAAGGGCTCTAAACCACCCATTTCGAAAAGGTTAAAAGAGTTTTAATTGCACTGTTTAAAATGCGATATGTATTTGTGGTCGTCGGATATGAGAGCGTTCATGCAAATGGTGGGGATTAGTTTTCGAGTTGCTCAGTAGTGGGGCGTGCGGCCCCGGATTTGTATTATGATGCAGGATTAATTCTAATATAAAAAACCTTTGTTTTCAATATAAACGCAATGTGTTATGATGGTTGGCGGGGTAGTATTTATTTGGTTAAATAAAACATTAACGTGTGTTTTAAAACCATTCGGAGCGGGATTAGTTTATATGCTATGTTTAACCTATGGGGATATAGTGGGGTTTATATTTTGCGACATGGGATAATATAAGCCATAGGTTAACGTTAAATAAATGGGTTTTTTGGGATATTTAAATAATGGCTTTAATAAATATATATGGGAAGGGGTTTTATAAGGGATTTAATACTTTAGGTTAAAAATTAATATGAAATTTAAATGTAATGAGATGAAAAATACATACATATAAGCTAAGTAAAGTGTGTAAAATACGCATTTAGCATAGAAATTATCCCTTTTTTATATTTACACATAAACTTGGGATAAGATGTATTTTGTGGGTTTTTGAGTGTTTTTGGATGAAAATGAAATTTAATTAAGGGGGATTTTACTTTTCTTAAGTAAAAAAGGGTTTTACTTAGGAAAAGGGATTATATTTTTGGAAAAGGGTGAATATGCTGAGGAAAATGGATTTTATAAAGGGAATCCTGTATTTTTAACCAATCAGTTATCAATCCTTGGTTCCGGTCCGAACAGAAGTCAGAGGAATGATCTGAGCCTCTTCAACTGAAGGTTTAGAATACTGGATGATTGTGGGGGAGGGGAAATTAGTAACTTTCCCGATTATGTTTTATTACATGTCTTGAACAACTTCTTTCTACCTACCCATATTTATTCTAACATTTTAACTTCATTTTCATGGGTGCATTTAAGCTTGCAACCCTAAATCCATTTTTATTTTAAAACATAAATATATATAAGTCTAACCTTATTTCATCTGAGAGATCAGATTAAAATTTTGAGCTCCTCATTATTATCTAACTATCTACTGATTTGTCAAGTTTAAATTTTTTGACATATCTTTATTCTCTATCTAAGACATGAAATTCAAAGCATGAAAAGTTAAGATTAAGCTATTTAACTAATCATGGATTATGGCATTTTGAACAATTTGAACATAATCATTATTCTTGCAGTAAAAATAAATAGTATTAGCATTTTGACTTGCTCACTTTAATGTCTTATTTTTATCTCCTTTTTCTTTTGGGGTCCATTTTTATTCTTTTTGATCTTTTCTTTTCTAAGTCCTTTGATATTTCTTTTAGGACGTTTACCCTCTTTTCATTTTTATTATTTTCAAATTATGGGAAAATAACTTGCAGAAAGCAAGGTATGTACATATTTACAAGGCTATCAAAGTCAATTAAAAAATTATTAACCCTATTATTATAGGACCGTAACACTTTCAATAAAGTCTTAGGTTATTGCAGCATTTTGTGATCTCCTAGGTATATTGTTATTTAAGCACACTTACTAATTTGGTGAGCTGTTTGTTCAAAAAGTTTATTGCCACATTATCATTTATATTGAAATTTTGGAGGTCGTTGTATTTTAGTTTATCCCAATGGAGTTGACTAAATTTCTTAAGCTTATCCAACAAATATTTTAACACTCTACATGCTATTGGAAAGTGAAGTCATTTTCTTAACGGTTGATTTATTTTTCCTTCTCATTTGTGTTGATTTCTTAGACTTTATTGTTTCTATGTCCATGAGGTACAAGGAAACTATTGGAGACATCTCTTTTTCTTTTGGGATGTTACCCACATCCCAGAAAATTGGTGATGTAAATTCTCCTGAAGATGGGTAGATGTCCCTCAACTGTCTTAGGAATGTCTAATTGCCACCAGTCAAAAATATTTCCTCTTAAGTGCACTTGATGAAAAGTGAAAAAAAATCTAACATTCCAATGGGTGCGCTAGCATGGGATAGAGAGGAAGGAAAGCAAGAAATGGTGTTACTATTAGAGCTGTCAGTAAATAAAAATTATTGGCAACAAAATATCAAGTTCAAGACTCTATTATTCTACTAGTCACCATGCTTAATAATGAAGACCCATTATCTAGAGTAACCTTGCTTAATAGTAAAGACCCCATGTCGTGCAGGATTGTTGGGAATCTCACAATAAGTTTTTAGATGACAATCAAAATATTGTCCAAATTGCAGAAGCTAATCATTTCAAATCACTTTCGTAATATTTATTTTAAGGCAATATATGTTCTTTATGAAGCAATTCTTAAAAACCTTCAACAAGGTGTCAGGTTATTGTAGCATTTTGCTATCTCCTAGGTATATAGGAGTTGTTACTTAAGCACACTTACTACTTTGGTGAGATATTTGTTAAGCAATTTTGCTTGCCACATTATCATTTATATTGAAATGTTGGAAGTTGTTGTATTTTAGTTTATCCCAATGGAGCTTCCTAAATTCCTTAATCTTATCCAACAAATATTTTATCATTCTACATGCTATTGGAAAATGAAGTCATTTTCTTAGTAGTTGACTCCTTTGTCCTTCTCGTTTGTGTGAATACATTTTTTTCGGTTTCGTATGATTAATCATTAACCTATAAGTCTAACAAATCTGTATATGCCCATTACTTCAATAGTTTTGACAGTAGTAGATGGTATTGGTTGCATATTGTTTAGTTTTCATTTATCAATCGTCTCATTTTATTGTATGTCTTTTGTAGGTTGTTGTCCATGTTCTTCTTGTAATAACATTTTTGGACATTTTTTCCAATTAGTTAACTTTCTGGATGTTTCTCTGACACAGGAACCATCTTATAGGCACCAAATTTTTCAGCATTTTGGGTAGCAGTTCTAGTAGATTTTGAGGGAATTGAACTAGACAAACATTATTGTTGGCTATTAGGACAAGGCCATCACCAAAACCTCATCAAATGCAATCCCAACTCTAGGGCCATCTAAAGGTCAGCTTGTAAACCTCCCTTTGTGGTGGAAATGACAATAGTAGTGAAAATATTCACAAGTGTAGGCCTCATATATAGCATGAGAGGTAACAAGCCACAAAGCCAAAATTCTCCAAGTACAACCTGCTTGGGTGAGGTCTTCAACTGGATTAATTCTCATGCTATATGGTGGGTAACAGACCCACCAATCATGCATTTAATTATTGGTTGGGGATGCCCACTAGCCTGGGAGGATATGTTTTCATTCCCCTACCAAATATGTGAGATGTACACCCACACATGGGGACACTTACCCTGAAAATTACTCACACATACATCAGAAATGTCATGTGACAATTTCTTTAAGAGTCGAAGATTCAAGTCTTCATACATAACTATGTTAGATGAAATACTTTTATTATTTTATGTGTTCTAACTTATATTTATGTCACTGATAAATGATATATTCCATTCTCATATATGCATGAGAATTTTTTTATCCTTTTCACTTTTATCTTGGATGGGACCTAGTTGGGTTAAGGATTTATCCCACCCCTAAGGGATGCATCCACTGATGGATCAATTAATGGATATATGCTCATTTTCAGCCCACCCTAAATGGACCCAGCCACCATTATATGCAAAATGAAAGTGGGTTGGTTTAGACTTTAGCGTTTCCCTATCCATGAGGTACAAGGCAACTAATCGGGACATTTCTTTTTCTGTTGGGATGTTACCCACATCCCAGAAAATTGGTGATGTAAATGCTCCTGAAGATGGGAAAATTTCCCTCAACTATCTTAGGAATGTCAATTTATCACCTGTCAAAACTAGTTTCTCTTAAGTGCACTTGATGAAAAGTGAAAAAAAATCTAACATTCCCTTGGGTGTGCTAGCATGGGATACAGAGGAAGGAAAGCAAGTAGTGGTGTTACTATTAGAGCTATCAATAAATAAAAAATATTGGCAACAAAATATAGAGTGCAAGACTGAATTCTTCTACTAGTCACCATGCTTAATAATGAAGACCCATTGTCTAGAGTCACCTTGCTTAATAGTAAAGACCCCTACTTTATTAGATGATAATCAAAATATTATCCGAATTGTAGAGGCTAATCATTTCAAGTCACTTTCCTAATATTTGTCTGAAGGAAATATATCTTCTTTCTGAAGCAATTCTTAAAAAACTTCAACAAAGTCTTAGGTTATTGCAGCATTTTGTGATCTGCTATGCATATAGGAGTTGTTACTTAAGAACACTTACTACTTTTGTGAGCTATTTGTTAAGCAAGTTTGCTTGCCACATTATCATTTATATTGAAATGCTGGAAGTCATTGTATTTTAGTTTATCCCAATGGAGTTGCCTAAATTCCTTAAGCTTATCCAACAAATATTTTAGCACTCTACATGTTATTGGAAAGTGAAGTTATTTTCTTAATAGTTGATTCCTTTGTCCTTCTCATTTGTGTGAATAATTTTTTCTCAGTTTCTTATGATTAATCATTAACCTATAATCTAACAAATCTGTATATGCCCATTACTTATATGGTTCCTATAGTAGTAGATAGTATTGGTTGTGTATTGTTTAGTTGTATTTTATCATTTGTCCCATTTGATTGTACATATTTCGTAGGTTTTTGGCCATGTTTTTCTTGTAATAATACATTTTTGGACATTTTGTCTGCTGGTGCACTTTCTGGAGGTTTTTGTAACACAAGAACCAACTTAGAGGCACTAGAAGTTGCAGCATTTTGGGTAGCAATTCTAGTAGATTATGAGGGAATTGAACAATATAAACATGCCTTTTGGCTATTGGGATGAGGCCCTGTAGTTAATGTGGGGATTTTTCCCTAATATATCATTTGCCTCATTTTATTGTACATATTTTGTAGGTTTTTGGCCATTTTTTTCTTGTTATAATACGTTTTTGGACATTTTTTCTGCTAGTTCACTTTCTGGAGGTTTCTCTCACATAGGAACCAGCTTAGAGGCACCAAAAGTTGCAGCATTTTGGATAGTAGTTCTGGTAGATTGTGAAGGAATTGGAACAGACAAAACATGGCTTGTAAACTAAAAACTATTCAAATAAGACCAGTTCCAATGGTGTCGTACTAGGCTGGCTTGTTGCAGCAAATACCATGATTATATTCCTTGGTGTGGTTATCAATTGAACCCTCGTTGAACCCTGGTTTCCTCTTCTTGTCTCTAGAATGGTCCTGTTACCCAACCGAGCTTCAGAGGGAGACTCTTCAACAATTATAATATCCTCATGTGTTATTCTCCTAATAAACCTTACTCCTAGATCAAGGCTTCAAATTTATTATTTGTCACTTTGTTGACACCCTAAAGAAAATTTCAGTTTCTACTTCTACTTTGGATTAAAATATGACTCTTTCACCTACTTCTCATGGATTTTCTCTCAACGCACCATCAAAAATAGAATGTGATGGTGTTAAAGTTTGGTCCATTCTTCAATTTGCCCAGAACCAATCCTTAATTTCCAACTAGATTCATAGGATGGGTGAGTGCACCTAGAGAGTGTTAGGACCTCATAATGTATCATTTTGACTACATATTTTGTCACCATTTTACTCTTTCTAAGTCCATGCTTAAAGCTTACATTATCTATTTTTCCCAAAAGGTATATAAAGTTCTTCTCTTGACTATATATTTAATTTGTCTTGAATATAATTCTACATTAATTTTATATTTAATCATTAATCGAAGGTATATAGTTTCTGAAACAGTTTAAATATTGTAGATAATCTATTTTGAAGATCACGTTCCTAAAACAGTCAACAGGCATGCAAACCCCATTGCTGAAACAACTCGTGATTTGTGATTTTGAAGGCATATTTTAAGTATCATGGCAACAAGACAAAGACAAGTAAAGGAAGTTTTTTCATGGACCATTCTGAAGCCAGTATTCATGTACCCATCGTAACAGCATTCTGCTTTGGAAGAACAGAAAGACACTGTTTTAAGAACAGAAGATCAGATTTGGATAAATATAGGATTTCTCTAATGTAACTGTAATAGATGTCTCCTCTTTAAAAAGAGGATACATCATCATTAGAAGATAGTTAGAGACTGCGGGGAAGTGTATTTTCCTGAACAGAGACGGAGTGAGACTCCATTGTAATACGCCGCTTTTTGATAGATGAATAAAAGTCTATTTTGAGCACTCCGATTTAATTTCTTTCTTTGGGGAATCTTGTGAGAAGGAAAGGGCCCGCCTTCATCACAAGATTCACCCATTCGTTCTCGTAGTCTATTAACTGTTTGTGTTATTCGCACCTTGATTAAAGCCTGTTTGTTGAAGAGCATATATGTAGTTTTGAAGTCTTGTGTTTCCTGTTAGAACTCTGTTTCCTAATCATTCATTGCATTGGTTTGTGAAATTCATTCTGGAAAATCTGTGAGTTACTTTATTTCAGCAATATATTT
This sequence comes from Pinus albicaulis, assembly GCA_034641835.2. NCBI lineage: Eukaryota > Viridiplantae > Streptophyta > Pinopsida > Pinales > Pinaceae > Pinus > Pinus albicaulis. The sequence goes on from CM076570.1 coordinate 382,977,596, forward strand.
ATGAGATGAATGTGTGATGGTTTGATATCAGGAAACAGGTGCTAGAGATTCCAACTTGGAGGAATAGGGTCCTATTCTCTGTTATAGTTGATTGATTTTCCTTCCCGCAGAATCATTTCTTTTCATTATCTTTTCTAGAATTCTTTGAAAGGATTGTCTTTGCTATGACACGAGTAGGCTTCAGCTTCATTAAAGTGAGGTGTGAGCAGTGTAGTTAATATAATTAGTGTAATAAATACTACAACTTTTCCTTGCTTTTGGAATTGAGCATATATTGTGTGTGATTGCCTTTGAAACAACCAAACCTTCCTGGGTTGACAATTTATGTGGCACTGGAATTGCTAAACAATTAAAGTGACCAAAATTTTGGCATCGTTGCCGGGGAAGGCAGTTATAGATTTAAAAAGAATTGATGTTTTTCTTTTAGATGTGCAGATTGTATGAGAGGACGCGAAACCCATAAGAAAAATAACCCTACAGGTGGCAAGGGCAAAGGAAAGGGAGGAAGAAAGAGTTTTATAGACGAAACTGTATCAAAAGCTGAGTCTTCTCAGAGATTAAGCTCTCGAAGACCAAAGCCTCAGCACTCCCCACAATCAAATTATGAGACAGAGGAGGTTCCGAGCCCTGAAAACGTAGAGGAACTAGCAGCAGATGTTGAAGAACCGATAGACAGTGTTGAAGAACCAGGAGAAAGTGCTAAAGAATCAGTAGAGAACGTTGAGGAATCAGTAGGAAATATTGAAAAACCAGTGGAAAACATTGAGGAGCCAGTAGAAAACTTTGAGGATCGAGAAAGTGCAGTAGGAGATCAACCAATGGAAGGAAATAATGAAGGATTCTTTGGTGGAGGATGAGTAGATCCTGAAGGAGAGGGAAAAGATGAAAATTTTCTCTCTACCTTGGGATTTCCTATTAGTGATCTCCCTAGAGGAGCAACTCCTATGAAGAATATCCCATTGTCAGCCTTACCCAACTTCCATGGTTTATCCTATGAAGATCCTGATGAATTTATTTTTGAATTTCATATATTATGCAGAAGTTATGATTATGTTACTAATGCTCAGAAGCTGAAACTGTTTCCAGCAACACTAAAAGGAAATGCATTAAGATGGTTTATGAGCCTCGGAAGCCAGGTAATCACAAAATGGCAATAGATGAAACAAAAATTTCTTCTTAAATATCAAAATTACTGCTGGACAAGAGAGAAGAGGGAGGAATTATTCAAGATGGTACAAAAGGAGGATGAGAATTTGGAGGACTTTGTGGAAAGACTGCAGTACAATCTGCAGAGATCCGATCATCCGAGTGTAAGTAAAGATATTCTTAAAACAATATTACTTAAAGGAGTTAGGGATGATTTTTTAGACATGCTAAACATGCTTGGTAAAGGAGATATATATAAATAATCATATAATGAGATTGTTGACCTCTGTAAAAGATGTTCAAGAGGAGTTGCAAGAAACAGAACAAATAGCAGAGATGCCACATATTCAAGAGTTCAGAAATCAACCAGTGGGGGAGCAACAAGAGTTGAAATAGGTAATTTACTTGAAGAATTTAAGACTGAAATGTTAAGTTCTTTTGCTTCACAAATTGACACCTTGCAGGTTAAAAAGAAGCAGGTTGAAGTAGAAGTAGCTTTGGCTGTCTTTTTCCCCAAATGCAGAGACAAACACCCACTAAGGGAATGCCCATTGGACAAGATACCGATCCGTACCCTTTGTGAGAAAGATCCTGAAACACAACAATGTCCTTCTCTACCAGGAATAAAAGCAACATTGCAACCAACGGAAGAAGAAGCTAAAGCAGTCTATCTGCTAACACAAAGAAGACAGTGGCAACCACGAGGACAAGGTATGAATTCTAGTATGCCATTTACTAATCGTTGGAACAATTATCCTTCTTTTAGTCAGAAAAATTACCCTCCCTTTAACCAAATGCAATACCCACCCTTTAATCAGATGAATTACCCACCCATGCAACAAACAAATCCTCCCTTTGTAGATCTTGCAATGTGGACTTCTTGGCCTCCACAACAATCATCTTATTTTAACTAATGGAATTCAAATTGGAGGGGCCAACAATTTCCATTTCCAAATAAATTTCCTCAATTTCAACAACCACTTCCTCTACCATCAGGTGCTCCACAAAATAATCAAATGATACCCTAGCTACCTATACAACCAAATCCTAACCCCTATAATAAAGTTGTGCAAGTTATTGAAATTCAAAACTAGCCTACACCTCTTGTTTTCCCTGCACAATGCAATGCCATCCATTTAAGATATGGGAAAATAGTTGAACCTATTATTGATGATGTTACTTCTTTGGATTCAGATGAAGAAGAAAATGAGAAACATGATCCACACAAAGAAGTACAAGCACCCCCTAATAAGGGAGTTGAAACAATAGAACCGCCATTCCATGAATGTTTAGCTTTAACTAAAATGCCTGAGCTACCTGCTTTTAATATTTTAGGGGAATTGCAAAATCTGTATGTTAAAATTCCACTTTTACAGGCACTGAGAGATGTACCGATTTATGCCAGAACCATGAGAGACATTTTTGTTAAGAAACCTGGTAGGAAAGCTAAAAACCCCCTTAAAGTTCATGTTATGGGTGATCTATCTGCATTAATGTCTGGTAACACTCCTCCAGTTAAATATGGTGATCCCAGCCATCCTACTGTGACATTTCAAATTGGTAAAACAATAATTCCTCAAATTCTGGTAGATTTAGGTGCTGCTATAAATATCATGACTCTTGAAACTTTACAATTTTTATAGCTAAAGAATACAATTAGAGAAACACCAACCATCCTAGAGTTAGCTGACCATTCTACAATCAAACCAGAGGGAGTTGTTGAAGACTTAGTTATCTCGGTTGAATCCTGGAATTACCCAGCTGACTTTGTGGTGTTACAAACTAAAACAAAGCTGGGGGGACATCCTCTAATTCTAGGAAGGCCTTGGCTAGCCACAGCTGATGCCTTTATCAGTTGTAGATCTGGTTCAATGAAAATTTGCAATGGATATGAAACTAAACAGCTTACTCTTTATCCTCATGCTACACCCACGATTAAAAATGAAAATTCTGTGTGGATGGACTATGATGATAATGCTACTCAACCCATTTTGACTATCGGACAAGCTTTAAGTCTTAAAGACAATACAGAGGATGAAGTAATTAATAATTTTATTTGTGAACCCTCCTCTGTAACTACTGAAACACACAATCAATTGACTACACTTTTGGAAACAGATACCCAAAAAAAGATTAAATCTAAAGACTTACCTCAAACATCGACTACCATCATTTCTAAAAGTATAACAGTGGAAATCGAACCTGTCAAAACACTTAACATAAATCTTGATTTGACAGTTGCTGAAACTCAATAGTTAATGAAGTTATTACTTGAAAATAAGGAAGCATTCACATGGGATTACACGGATATGAAGGGAATATCTCCTGAATTATGTACTCATCGAATTTATATTAAGGAAGGTTATCGACCAGTATACCAACCCCAAAGATGAATTAACCCTAATTTAAGAGAAATTGTTAAAGAGGAACTTTAGAAATTGCTCAATGTAGGATTTATATACCCTATATCTGACAGTGAATGGGTTTCCCCATTGGTAATGGTCCCTAAGAAAAACGGGAAATGGAGAGTGTGTGTAGATTATAAAGCCTTAAATAAAGCCACTCAAAATGATCACTTTCCTTTACCATTCATTGATCAGGTATTGGATAGTTTGTCAAGAAAGAAATTATTTTCCTTTTTAGATGGATTTAGCGGGTATAACCAAATCAGAATTGCACCCCAAGACCAAGACAAGACCACTTTTACTAGTCCTTGGGGAAATTTTTCCTATAGATTTCTTCCATTCAGAATATGTAATGCACCAACAACTTTTGAGAGGGTTGTTATAGGAATCTTTTCTGATATGCTGAATGACTTTATGGAAATATTTATGGATGATTTTACTCCTTATGGTGTGTCTTTCAAAGATGCATTACACAATCTTGAGAAGGTACTTAAACGTTGTATACAAGCTCACCTCTCCCTAAGTACTGAAAAATGTCATATGATGATGAGTGAAGGAGTAGTGCTTGGACATTTTATCTCATCTCAAGGTATTCAAGTAGATCCATCCAAAATACAGGTCATTCAGAATCTTCTTGTTCCTAAAACACAAACTGATGTGAGAAGTTTTCTAGGACATGCTGGATATTACAGGAGATCTATTAAAAACTTTTCCAAGATAGCTTCTCCTTTATTTGTGTTGCTCATGAAAAATGTTGAATTTAAGTGGACTAATCTTTGTCAGGAAGCATTTGTAGAACTCAAGCATCAGTTATCTATAGCTCCTATTTTGAGAGGACTTGATTGGGCATTTCCCTTTCATATATCTTCTGATGCTTCAGGCACTGCAATTGGAGTTGTCTTGGGACAAGAGGAAAACCATCTTCCTTATGCCATCTACTTTATCAGTAAGAACATGACTCCTGCAGAGCTTAATTATACAGTTACCGAAAAGGAATTTTTAGCAGTAATTTACGCCATTAACAAATTTTTACATTACATTACTGGTTATTCTACTTTTGTCCATACTGATCACTCAGCTATTAAGTATTTAATTAATAAATATGTTACAAATGCTCACGTTACCAGATGGTTATTGCTACTGCAAGAGTTTGATATTACAATTGTAGATCGACCAGGTAAAGAAAATGTTGTGGCTGATTTCCTTTCACGGTTAGAAACTGATAACAATATTCGAGTAGATGATTCCTTTCTTGATGAGTATTTATTTTTAGTATCTGCTCACTCACCTTGGTATGCAGACATTGCTAATTATCTGGTTGCAGGGAAGTTACCATCACACCTGTCATATAGAGAAAAGATAAAAATTATCCAACAAAGTGCCAGGTATAGCTGGATAAGTGGGTGTCTATTCTATACAGGATTTGATCATGAAATCCGAAGATGCATTAGAGAGAATGAGATGTATGACATACTAAAAGCCTGTCACGATGGCCCTTGTGGAGGGCATTTTGCTGATAAAAGAACGACACATAAAATTCTAAGGATGGGTTGTTATTGGCCCTCACTGTTTAAGGATGCAAAGAAATATGTGTGGGCTTGTGATAGCCGTCAGAGAATCGGTCAACCTAATCACAGAGATGAAATTCCATTAAACCCCCAGGTAATACTTGAACCATTTGAGAGATGGGCCTTAGATTTTATAGGACCCATTAATCCTCCATCCAACCAAAGGGTTTATATATTAGTCTGTACAGATTATATGAATAAATGGGTGGAGGCCAAAGCACTTCTTAGAGCTAATGAATAGGTTGTCCTATCTTTCTTATTTGAAGAGATCTTTGTTAGATTTGGAGTTCCTAGAGAGCTAGTTACAGATGGAGGACCTCCCTTCAATTCTCATGGTTTCAAATCTACCCTTCAGAAATATCATATTAAGCATAGAATGACTACACCATACCACCCGCAAGCCAATGGGGAAGTGGAAAGCACAAATAAAGTAATAGAAGCCATTCTAACCAAAACAGTGAAGGATAACCGGAAGGATTGGTCTCAAAAGCTCCCTGAAGCACTATGGTCTTATAGAACTACCTGGAGAAATACTACAAGATTTTCTCCCTATGAATTGGTTTATGGTAAAAGTGTTGTTTTTCCTATGGAATTTGAAATTAAAACTTTAAGATCTGCTTTAGCTGTTAACCTTGATTTGACTAATGTGTAGAAAGCCAAGTTGCAGCAGCTTCTTGAACTGGATGAAAAAATATTAGATGCCATTCATCAGACAACCACGATTCAACAACAAAGAATGAAGTGGCATGATAAAACTATCAAGCACAAGCAGTTCCAAAAAGGTAATTGGGCCTTATTATATGATTCTCGGTTTGAGAACTTTCAAGGCAAGCTACGTACAAGATGGCTGGGACCTTATAAAGTAGATGTTGTTTTTCCCAATGGAACAGTAAGACTTTTAACAATTGATGATTATAAAGCACCTCTACTAGTAAATGGTCATAGGCTTCATTTGTACCAGTGCCCTGTTTCTAAAGAAGATTTTAAGGTTGCTTGCATGACAGATGCACATTATCTTTTTCTAGGGGAGTCTTCTGCTCCTCACAGCATTTAATTGTTTTCTGAACTATATTTTTAGTATTAAATTAGATTTAAAACTAATAATCCTTGTCAAGGTTTGGCATGTTACAATTGTATTTTGCAGATTAAGGAAGAACTTACCAAGGAGGACAACTTCTAAGATTCAATCATAGAAACTTTGTTTCCCTTATCTCAATTCATTTCCTCATTTCCCAACAATTTTTCATCACTTATCCCCTTACTCCTTCTTTCCCTTTTTCCTATTTTCCCCATTTTAACCACTGCTGAAACACCATTCTCCAGCAAGTATTCTCCCTATTCCTTATTGCTGAAATACCACTCCTCAGCAAATATTTCCCTTATTTTTCCATGGTTAAATCATCACTTTTCAGCAACATTTCCCTTATTTCTCCATTGCTGAAACACCACTTTCAGCAACACCTCATTTATCTTTCCCTTGCTAAAACATTATTTCTTTCCCCTAGAAACATGAATACGCAAATATCTTCAATCCTTCCCTTTTATTATTCATACTCCTTGTGTGAATACTATCCATTCACTACCCTTCTCTTATGATTCAACAGACTCTAATATGATCCTCTTACATTTTAGAGAATTCTAAAAGTTCTTCCATCAAATTAAGCTGCGAAAAATAAGCACTATATATTTCGAATCATGAAGAAAAGGTAAATATAAGGTATGTGAATTTTATGTAATGCAATTAAATGATAGTTTAAAGAGAAGACATCCCTCATTATGATTATAATCTCCGGACACTTGGAAACATCATTTCACCATACATGGGGGGGGGGGGGATTTCAAAATTACAAACCATCATTTCACAGCATGCAAACCACCATCATTCTTTACATCCATTACTTTCGCCCTTTACCGATACTCCATGTTCTCAGTCACAACGATTACTCTGTTCAAGCCTGGTAATTCTACTCTCTGCCTCTACATTTTACCTGAGCCAGTAACTATGGGAGGACCGACCATCAGACATGAGCCCGACTCAATGGCTCTTCTTGAACTATTTCCAGATGCTCACCAAATCCTCCAACAGGCAGGATGAGTGACATATTTTGAAAGACTTCAAGAATTCGACCCTCAGCAGGTCTTGGAATTTGCACAGAACCTTCAAGAGGACCATTCTATAGTTCAGGGGATCCGAATTCTGGTTACGGAGCACGATATAGTGCAAGTTTCAGGTTTTCCAGTCACAGGTTCTCGGTGGTTTACCAGGAAGCACATCATCCTAAACGCGCAACAGGACTTCCTTCTTCCAGGAGAACATGTTGAGATTAAAGGTTGTGGCGTAGGACTGTACTCACTACATCCTCCGTGGCCAAAGGTAGCTGAATTTGTCAAGCATTATTTAACTTGCGAGGGTTGATATCAGGTAGTTTATCAACATGACTTTGTTTTAATGAGCCACTTACGACAAGGTAGACTAGTAAACATTCCTTATTATCTGCTTGGATGTATTGAAAATATGTCATATTACTGTAGATGGGTAAAATTTCCAATACTTTCTCTTACTCATCATCGCCTTTGTAAATTAATAATTCAGAGGGGTTTTTCTCAACAAAACCCCCCTCTAAATAACCTACCTTTCCTTCTCAAACAAGCCCCCGAAATTCCCCAAGAAGCTGAAAATCCCCAGGAAATCCCCGAAAGCTCTTACGAACAGCAACTGGAAGATATTCATGATCCTCCATCGATTCCATCTTTAGAACCAGTTAATCTAGTTGACCTGTCCCCAAGACCATCTCATTTAGCAGAGTCATCCCATCCCACCTTCCACATTCCTAGCGACGACTCTCAAGCTGAAACACCACCATTGTTCCCTATTCATAAAAGAAAGAGGTGAATTTCAAAAATCCCTGTATCAAAAAGGAAAACAACGGCTGCATCCAAAGCAGCCACCTCTTTTGATAGCCCATCTCCTAGGGAAAAATCTACTCATAAAAAGAAAAAGCAAGCTACTGCTTTTTCTGCTTTCCTACCTAGGAGAAAAATGAAAACAACCATTCAATCTGAAACCATTACCCCAGACCCTACAGCCATCTTGCTAAAACTTCATTCATAATCACCATTCAAAACCTTGGAATCATTACCCGTCTCATCCTGTGGCACTGCTCCACAAGAACCAGATGCCCAGGGTAATATGACATAATTTTCTACTCAAACAGTAACTGCTCCATAAGAACCAGTTACTCACTCAGCGGCTGAAACACAAGAATCAGCTACTGAAGTGAAAAATTCAAACATCCAGAATGATATTATAAGGAAACCAGTTGTAGCTAAAACACAAGAACCAGCTACAGCTGAAGAACAACAATCAATTCCAGGAAAAGCAACCGATACACATGGTTCAGTCACTATGGTCTCTCTTTTAGAGGAAAATGAATTTTTAAAGTTAGAATTAGAAACCTACAAAAGAGAGTTGGTAATGGCAAGGGAAGCCTTTGATAAAGAGCTAAATCTCTACATGTTGGCACATATAGCATCACTGCAAAAGAATGACCCATGTAAATAATATATGTGCCATGAATGTGGAAACATCTATCAACAGGCCGGATACAAGATAGTTAAAGTTCCAGTGCCTGAGGTATCCACATCGGTTGCAGTCAAGGAAGAATGCCCTACTGTCACACAAGAACCAGTAGGGCCTTCAGAAACTTTGGAGAAAGAAACCAAGCCACAGGTATCCTGCCCTACATTAATTGACTCAGCTACTCAGACTATGCCTCAGCCCATTACCTATAATGCCGGAACACAAACTCCACCATGGAAAGAGTTGGAAATAATGAATAAGTGGAAGAAGAAGTATGCTATTGATCAATACAAAGTTTTACAACAGCGTAAATTCGCCTGGAAAAATCATATGTATTCCAATTGGGATAACTGGGAGCAGACACTTCAGCAACTTAAGGATTCCAAGAAAGAAACTAAGGAATTAACAGAAAAATTGATCATGATGTTTCAGTTAGTACAGAAACTGTTAGCCACCAGGAAACCATCCTTGAACTATTCTCTATTTCTTTCTGAACGCCTTGTTTATTTCCAGTTGAAAGCAATTAAGGATGGGAGACCTTATGAGTTGCTCACAGCTGAACAGTTTTTTAAAACATTTTCTAAGGCTTCCACTAGTGATCAACATCTATTATGTGAACTGTATCTTCATAACGAGGCTATGCTTGAAAACATAGAGGTCAATCTTAATCCAATTGTTGGTGATGTATAGATTAGGGCGTTTGTTTCATTTCTTTCCAATCAAATCACATGGCAAACATCTTTTCTTGCAACTAGGCACAATGAAGATAATCGCCTCCTCTGGATAAGGCCAGAACCTCGAAATCCGGCCATTTTTGTAGCAGAGTATCAGCAGTTTTTGTAGAAGCCAGGAATGAGTAGATATATACAGCAATTGCAAGCCTCAGTACTCCAAGAGTGTCATCAGTTAATCAGGGCCAAAGAGACCGCTGCTCTGAAAGAAAATAACATGTTGTGGAAATAATCCTCTAAGGAAAGACAAGAATATAATCCCTTTAGCCCTGTTAACCTTGAAACTGCACTGTCCAGAATACCAAACTATATTAGATGTGTTTAGCAATGTGCTAAGAATTGGATTGGCTATCATTTTCACTTCCCTATCTTATGGATGCCAGTAGAACGATATCAGGCTCATTATAGATTGGCTAACAGAGATCAGGCAGCAACATGACAGAAATTGCAAAGTAACCAGGGATTCAAACCTTTGACAGATGCCACCTTCCATATTTATTGCTTGAGTAACTTGCATGCAAAAATTCAGTATCCAGACTCAGACTCAGACTAAAATTTTTCTGAGGACATGCAACCCTTTCAGCTGGGGGGGATGTTAGGACCTCATAATGTATCATTTTGACTACATATTTTGTCACCATTTTACTCTTTCTAAGTCCATGCTTAAAGCTTACATTATCTATTTTTCCCAAAAGGCATATAAAGTTCTTCTCTTGACTATATATTTAATTTTTGTTGCATATAATTCTACATTAATTTTATATTTAATCATTAATCGAAGGTACATAGTTGATGAGACAGTTTAAAGATCACAAATAATCTATTTTGAAGATCACGTTGCTGAAACAGTCAACGAGCATGCAAACCCCGTTGCTGAAACAACTTGTGATTTGCGATTTTGAAGGCATATTTTAAGTATCATGGAAACAAGACAAAGACAAGTAAAGGAAGCTATTTCATGGACCATTCCGAAGCCAATATTCTTGTACCCATTGTAACAACATTCTGCTTTGGAAGAACAGAAAGACATTGTTTTAAGAACAGAAGATGAGATTCGGATAAATATAGGATTTCTCTGATGTAACTGTAATAGATGTCTCCTCTTTAAAAGGAGGAGACATCATCATTAGAATATAGTTAGATACTGCGGGGAAGTGTATTTTCCTGAACAGAGACGGAGCGAGACTCCATTGTAATACGCCACTTTTTGATAGATGAATAAAAGTCTATTTTGAGGACTCTGATTTAATTTCTTTCTATGTGGAATCTTGTGAGAAGGAAAGGGCCCGCCTTCATCACAAGATTCACCCGTTCATTCCCGTAGTCTGTTAAATGTTTGTGTTATTCGCACCTTGATTAAACCTTGTTTTCTGAAGAGCATCTATGCAGTTTTGAAGTCTTGTGTTTCCTGTTAGAACTCTTTTTCCAAATCATTCATTGCATTGGTTTGTGCAATTCATTCTGGAAAAGTTGTGAGTTATTTTATTTCAGCAATATATTTATGAGATGAATGTGTGATTGTTTGATATCTGCAAACAGGTGCTGAAGATTCCTACTTGGAGGAATAGGGTCCTGTTCTCCGCTATAGTTGATTGATTTTCCTTCCTGCAGAATCATTTATTTTCATTATATTTTCTAGAATTCTTTGAAAGGATTGTCTTTGCTGTGACACGAGTAGGCTTCAGCTTCATTAAAGTGAGGTGTGAGCAGGGTAGTTAATATAATTAGTGTAATAAATACTACAAATTTTCCTTGATTTTGGTGTGATTGCCTTTGAAACAACCAGACCTTCCTAGGTTGACAATTTATGTGGCACTGGAATTGTTAAAAAATTAAAGTGACCAACAGAGAGGATAGTTTGGGATGCTGAAATAGAGGTCAATTCTACTCTTTCTTTTGTATAGAGTAGTGCATCCACTGAATATTCCCCATATATTTGGCCATAATTTCCTTATGTGGCAGTGTCTTTACTGAAAATGAAATTATTTCACTCGTGTACATTTTGTTGTTTGTCTTCGAAGATCACCATGTTTCTTGCAAGTCAAATTAGTTGTGATGTTAAAAGGATGAGTTTTCCTTTGGCTACTCTACAAGCTACACATACGCAAGGACCAAATACACCTCTTTTTACGAGCGATTGTTGTTAGTACGAGTTAATTATGGGTCATTAACCAACAATTTTTTAAAAAAATTTAAGCGGTTCTTTACCGATTCAAATGCTTTTTTCAGATTTGTGCCTTAGGTGGTGTCCTTTGTTGGGTGAGTTGATAGATATATCATTTTTTTTGATAGAATAGTTATGACCATGGTTGCACGTGAGTGGGAGTGTTTTTGAGATATTGTTTAAAGGACCTTGCAGAGAAAAGGTATGTGATGAAAGAAATTTCAAATATGCTCCTACTTATTCCTTCGAAAATAATGAACAATCAATTGTATGTGAAATTCCTAAGTTTGATGAGGAATAGTGTTCTTCTAATGAATCAACAACTTTCTTTAGTGCCATAGATGCCATAGATGATGGTTTTCCTCCGGGTTTACAAGATGCAATAATCATCTTAGTATATCATTTACTTTGGCATGATGCCTTGAAACTTGTGCACAAAAGTGTCCTTTCCCAATAGAGATTTTCATATTCCCAACCGTTGGAAAGCTAGAATCACTATGCTACCTATATGAATGATGAAAAATCACATTTGCTATCCTTATGAAAAAATATTCGATAGCAAGTTATCGGTAATCCATCATAGAAAAACCAAGGATAGCATGCTTCATCGGGAAAACCTAGTTTTCCATCTCTAATCATGAAGTGCAAAGAATGACATATATTGAAAAATGGAGATAACTAAGGAAGATATAGAGAAATTTCTAATGAATCAACTACGAGATGTAGGGTAGGGTCCCTACATCTCTAACATGATCTCTAACAACAAATGAAGGACCATACCCTTGGTCTCCATTGTCATTAATTTTCTATTGGTCTCCTTTGTCATTAATATTCTAGGTTGGCATTGTCATCTCCCATTGGCACTCCCAACACTCAATGGTATTGTCCCACATAAATAGGGAAGTAATATCTTATGGTTGGGAAGGTCATATTAATTAACACTCTCCCACTCCCCCTTCCATTCCCTTCCCCCCTCATGACTTCATATCACTTATCTTCCACTTCATAGCTCTCTTACCTCATCCTATCTTATCACCCTTCCCTTCTCTTGCATCCATGTCCCTCTCACCTTACCCAGTCCCCCTTCAATCCTTTGTACATTCCCATTTATCCCTCTCCCTATACCTACCATATGCCTCCATTTAGCCACCTTCCTTTTGCCATCGGGTCACAACTCCCCACTCTGTATTACTTTTCTCGTTTCCCTTGTCTACCGGAAAAAGGATTTTCCTACGATTATGGATGGAAGAATTGATCCAAAAAGAGAAAAAGCTAGACCATAAAATGATAGATCTCATATATATACTAGGGTATTCCATTATGAGATATGAAAACTAGCAACTAATCGAGGTTCAAGGGAGCGAAAGTATAGCTAAAGAAATTAAACAAGAGCTAAAAGTAGTGGTAGCAATGTCTAGAGCAGCCTATATTCCATGTATTTGGGGAGGCTTATACCCTATGAACATAGATTGAAGAGACCAATTCCTAATTAAATGCACGACTACCTTGGAAGACATCCCATCAAAAGACCCCTTTACTCCACATGCTCAGAATGTAGTCAACTCTGGTTTCGAGTGATAAAAGTGAATGTACAATCTCGAGTGTGATGAATGTTTTGTTTTAGATTTTTCATGGTATAGCTCTGGTATGTTTCTAGTATGTATTTTAAAAACTAATGTATCGAGATTCAAATAATATCACCCTATTTTAGGGAAGAAGCCCTTTGATTGCATGATCAATTTTGTGTAAAAAGCAATCAATGCCAAATAAAACAAATAGTCAAGAAGAAATCCACTGTGAGATGAATGTAGAATTGACGCATGAAGTTATAGAATCTTTTAAACCCCGAGAATTAGATTTATTGGTAGGAAAATTTCTGCACAAAGTCCATAGAGGTTTGAGGATCCACTCCCATTGGGCCTTTTGGGGTTACCGGTGGCCTTGGTATTTCATAGTTGATCTTCCATTAATTTGGAAATTCCAGGGGAATATGGGGGAAGTTCTCTCGCAAATCTATTTCTTCGTAAAAAATGAAGAAGATATAGAAGCCCTTTTAGTACATGCTTCGCCATTCTAAAATATATTACGTGTCACGGGACTTTATCCGAAAGTTTCTCTAGAAGATAGTTAACCTTACAAATACCAATTCCTTTGGGAATATTTGGGAACCAAAATATATTCTTCCGGACTTTCAAACATCAACTCGAAAAAGAATTTCCTTTTCAACTAGATTCCACATCAAATTAAGCTCGAAGGAAAAAATCATAAGCTCATATCCATCTATTCATTTACACAAACAAATACTAATACCATTTCAAAGTCTCCAAATATGCACAAGATAAGAAATCCTAAAAGTCTAACTATTAAATCCGGAACTCAAAGAGAATTTTCTTTTCAACTTAATTCAACATGAAATTTAAGGTTAGAATGCAAAGAGCATAAGCTCATATCCATCTATTCATTAAAAAAACACATACTAAGACCATTTCAAAGATCTACAAATAAGTACAAGCTAAGCCGTCTTAAAATTCTAACTATCATATCCAGTCTTTCGAGTCATGTGCTTTTAAGGAAATGTTAATGAAAAAGAAGACTAGTAGATTCTCCTCATGGATTATTTCTCTTATTCTATATATTAGTAAAATACAAAAAATATATCCCTACATTTGAATCTTGGGATAAAAACATATAATTGTTATCACTTAAATTATACATATCTCTTGGAGCCCAAAAATCCATTTTCTTTGCATAAGGTTTATCTATAACCTCAAAAGCAACCCAATTATAAGCTTAAGGACCATTATGTCCTCTTGAGTCGTGACAAGTATGATGGAATGAAATTGGGTGAAGACCAAATCCATGTTTACCATGTTAGAACCTAGGTTCATTGAGATGACGACCTTGGTTTGATGATATCGACCATACAAACTATGACCAACCTTACTTATCATTTCCATCTCTATTTCATCATCAAGACTAACATACTAAGGACCTATAATCCATGAAGGCCCATGGTAGTCATTGCAATGTAATTTATTAGAATATATGCCATGTACACAAGTTTTTATATTTAATATTTTCATCCAATTTGGCCATTTCTTATTATGATATTTACCACATCTGAAAATGACATCATGCGCGTCATTTTGAAGAAGTATACAAATTAGGTCAACATTATTTTTTTCACATTTACAACTTCCCTCACATTTGTTGGTTCTTGAAACTTTACGCTTTCATAAAAAAAAATAGGCAAAGTCAAACAACAAAAATGGTCCACTATCTTTTCATTTGCTAATATTATAATGAAGTTTTATTAGAGGCACCTTTGTTTGTTTGTTTGTTTTGGTTAGAAAACGGTTTTCTCTTGGTTTTATGTGACTTTAAATTTTTGTTAATTTTGCAAAATAGGTCCAAAATCCATGTTGTGATGCTCATATGACAATGCCAATAGTTTTTATTGGATTCCTCTTTTGGAGAGGTGCAAGATCAATCTAAAGATCATCTTGATCAAATGAGCAAAACATGTATTTTGAATTTATTCCACATGTGCAAGGTCGGCCTGATTTATCCCACATGCATAAGAGATGTGTCACACACCCCCCACGAGATGCCTATATATTGGAGAGACTTGGAGTTCATTTCACACACACAATTTGTCGAGGCATTTTTTTTCTCTCTTGGATGGTGATGGAGTAGTGTTCTTGGTTACGTGTTTAGGGCTTCTTGGTGCAGGCGTCCCTGGTGGAGCATTCTTGATGAGACGTCTTGGGGTTGTGTGACACATGTGGGAGGATGACCTTATGAAGTCTTTATTGGTTGAAGCATCCTACCTGAACGCCATAATGCCACCATTGTTTATCTATGTTTTGGCTTGTCTTCCATCGATCTATTGAGTACGTTCTATTTGCATCTTACTTTCATTGAGCCCTAGAATTTTAAAGTATATTTGCATCTAGCATAGAAAATCTTCGAAAATTAAACATGGAATCGAGCTAAGGAGAAGACAAAACCCAGCTTGTTGAGAATCTCGGTTAGAGAGATAAGGATCTGTTTGATGTGGTCAAGATATTTGTGCCCCTAACCTTCAATGAAATACATGTGCCCTAACCTTCGAGCGTAAAAGAAGTCCGTGTTGGAGATCGAGGAACTGTAACGAAGGTTAAAAAAATCAACCCGTAAGCCATCATTAAAATATTGGTGTGATTTTATATAAAAAATAGTTACGAAGCAAATATTAAATTAAAAGTGAGGACGACGAGTTATCGAAGCCCCCCAATATTTCATCGCTGGGAAATTCATTGATAAAAATCAAGTGAGAAGTCGAGTGGTTGGTGGGGCCGTGGAGTGGTTACATAAATTTTAAATTTTTTGGTGGCCAATTCTAATGTACAAAGGTCATGTTTTAAATCCCAAATTCATAAAATAATATTTCATCGAAGATTGGCAATGACCAAACCATTTCACTCGCACTCACTGGCCATTTCTAGACATTGAATTTTTCGTTGTAGGTGGGATTATAGGAAGTTGTCGATAGAGTGGCCTCATCGATTTTGGATGTCGTGTACATTGAAAATCTAGGCAGGTTGGACGAGTTTGAATATGCGGGAAGACGAGACATCGTGGTAGTGGAGGGTCAAATTTATGGACCCGCAAAGCCAAATTTAATCCAAAGCATGCCGAAAAAGAGCCGACTAAAGTCAGTGGGCCATCGTCTCTCGAATTTCGGGCTCGAAACAACACCAACAAGGGAGGCGAGTGGTAGCGAAGAGCGTAAGGTATTACATGCCATCTACGCAAGTTTTTGACATGGCGTAATCTTAACTTACTAATGCGATGACGGTGCGCTCAAAAAATTGAGCGTTGAAATTATTCACCAATGGAACGATGATGACACCTATGCGTAAGTATAGTTTGACCCGGATGTGTATGGAACTAGCATCGACATGCTCCCCTTCATACTTGTTTCCATCAACATGGTATAAGTTGCAAAACTCATATTCTTTTTTAATCGAGTATTCTAGAGGCCAGGGTTACTCCGTCCTCCATTTCCACACTTGTTCACGCTACGGTTTTGCCCATTATCAAAGAAAAAAAAGAAGCAAAGCGGGAGCACGGTCAAGTTACCAATATAAAACAAGTGAAGCATATTTATGCCTACAAATTAAAAAAATGTAACAGGGGAGTATGTATGACATGTGTAGTAGTGTGTATAATGCGTGCCTTATTTCTTAAAAAAATATATGAATCCAACATTTTTTTTCTTGGAATCATGAGGATCCGAGGGTATGCCAGGAGTGGATGATATGAAGAGGCAATTGTAATTATATGTTAAAATTATATGTGCATGTATACAGACCTAATAATTTCATCTCTCCCTTTGTGTTGAAGGCATGTGTTGCCTTTTCAACGATGTGCGGAGGGAGTGCAAATTCATATCCATGTAATTAAGATGGGTTTCGATATGGATATTTTTGGTGGGAGCTTCTCTAATTAGCATGTATGCAAAGTGTTGTAATACGGAGGATGCACAAAAAAATATCCTAGAGAAATGGAGTGTTATCGATCGCCTCGATCGCAGGATATGCACAAAATAGGAAGGTTATTGAAGCCTTGAAATTCTTCAACCGAATGAAATGGAAGACATGAAACCCGACCTGTTACCATTGTGAGTGTGGTTTTGGCCTCTTCCCACTTAAGAGATTTCAGAAAATGTGATATGATCCATGGCTACATAATTCAAAGAGGGTTTGAATCTTATGTTCATGTCGAGATCTGGAATCATAGCTATGTATGATGCTCGGAGTGTGAGGACTACACGCCAAGTGTTTGAGAAAAAAAGCCAACGTAAATGTGGTGTCATGGAATGCAATACGCTTGCAATGGGAACTCCAACAAGGCCTTGGCTTTGTCTCATTGAATGAAAAGAGTAGGAATGAAACCTTACTCGATCAATGCTATGTGTGCTCCCAGCATGTACCCATTTGGTACAACCGCAAACTAGTGAGAAGATCCATAGTCGATGAGCCTTAGAATAGTGTCATATGGAAAATATATATATGAGCAAGTAGTTTGATATCTTCGATACTATATGACAAGTATGGAACCCGATGAAGATGATAGTGATGTGTATGATAATATTATGGCAACATTGTAATCAATTGGTCGGATATATGGTAGTATATGGCTATGATTCTTGTATGGTATTCAACGTGGGTGAGTAAGATTCAGGGCCCATGATTACAAAACCCTTTCTAAGTTGGTGTCCGGGATGCCGGAATTCAAAAAATAATCATGGAGGCATTTTGTCGGGGTTGTGCCAAAGGAAAGCTTAGGGAACTTTTCTTCTAGTGTCACAAAGACATCCGATTCACTCGTCTTATCCGATATGCTACCCGTGAAATCCTTGGGAGGATGTTCTTATAGATGTCTTCTCTCGGAAGAGGTGCTTTGGAATTAAGAGGGAGACCATAACCATGTATTCTCCCGAGAAAATGATGTTACTTGGGAGAAAGTAGAGAAGACACTCATGGCTCAAGAATACCCTCGAGGATGCCAAGAGACATATGGCCCCAAAGGGGGGACATTCCGGGAAAGCAAGAAGCCATATAGATACCAAGGATATCTAGCAACCATGCGTATAATATGAGCCCTGGATCATTTGAAGAATTCGTAAAGCATCAATTATGGAAGGATTTTGTACATAAAGAGTATGAGTCCATTATGAAGAGTGATGTACGGGATATGGTCGGAAAGACCGGAGGACAAAACCCATTGTTACCTAAAAAATGTCTCTAAAATATAAAGCATGAATATGATGGTTGTGCTTGAAAAGTACAAGGCAAGATTTGTTGCCCGAGGCTTCTCTCGAAAGGAAGGCGTAGAATATAATGATATAATTACACCTGTGACTTGATATACCACCATCCGGTCTATTATTCCGCTTCATTTGCTACACAAGGATGGAATCTACATCAAATGGATGTGAAGACCGTTTTTCTACATGGTTCGATATAGGAAGAGGTGCATGAGGAGAATCCTCCGGGGTTCAAAGTCCGGGATAGAGACTCTCATGCATTCGAAAGTTGAAGAAATCCCTATATGGGTTGAAGTAATCCCCCGGGGCTTGAGTACGAGAGGATAGATAGCTACTTGATGAAGGCTGGACTTCACTCGAAGTAATGTTGATCCGAACCTTTACTTTAAGGTTGATAGAGAAAAGCCTCTCATTCTAACGAGTGTTGACCATCTCATTCATCCAGTATAAGAGGAGCTCGCTTCCGAGTTTGAGATGAAGGACCTAGGAATAATACATTACTTCCTAGGCCGGAGAGTCCGGCGAGACATCGGAGAGATTTTCCTCTCTAAGGAAAATATTTTGTGAAGTCGCTTTGGAAAGATTTGGTATGGTGGACTAAAGTCTATGTTGACATCGATGGAACTCAACTTTAATAAGTTGAGTGAAAGCACGATTGGGTATGTGCTAGAAAATCCTACCGAGTATTGTCAACTCGTAGGGGCCTTGATGTTCTTAGGGAACATCCATCCGGACGTAAAATTGTGCGAGTGAACAATTTGAGTCAACACATGGTTGATCCTTATAACATTCACCGAGTTACTCGGCAATAAAATCTTGAGATATCTCTAGGGCACGATAAACCTTGGCTGAGATACACTTGTTGGGAGTTTGAGACTTCGTATATGATGATTTTGGTTGGAGTCAGCGTGTGGTGTATTGCAAGAGCACATTTGGAAGTCCCGCTTCACACTTGGGTGCACTTTGAGCAGAAGGAGAAGTCGATAACATTGAGCACCGCTGAGTCGAATACATTGCAACATGTATGGCCTCGTTGTGGAGCCACTTGGTTGTGAAAGATCTTTCGTGAGTTGTTAGAGCATGTAATTGATGCCACCATTATCCTTTGTGATAACAAAAGGGTGATTCTTTTGTCAGATAATCTCGTGTTCCACGATAAATCCAAGCATGTTGATGTCTGGTACCATTTTATCTAGGATATGGTACAACAAGGCGCTGTAAGGCTCTATCATATAGGAACTAATGAGCAAGCCATGGATATTCAACACTGTTACCAATGAAATAGGTAACTGCACTGTTACCTACTTTTTTTTGGTAGCATAAAAAGCACCCGATTTTGAAAAGTGGTGATGCAGAATCACCTCCTTTTTTTTTGTGCACATTTTTGACACTCTAATATTTTTATTTATGAAGTATGAATATTTGTTTTAAAATGTTAGTGATTTTCATGCTAATTTTGAAACGTATTGATGCAGCATCAACTTTTTTTTTTAGAGTGGTGATTTTCATGCTAATTTTGAAACGTATTGATGCAGCATCAACCTTTTTTTTTAGAGTGGTGATTTTCATGTTGGTAATAAAACACAAAACTTAGATTAAAAAAAATATATATATATATATATATATATATATATATATATATATATATATATAAAAATAATAAAAAAAACCAATAAAAATGTAAAAAAAAAACAAAATTAACTCATAAAAATAAAAAATTTAAACAAAAATAAATAAATAAAAAACAAAAATATTCGAAAATTATATCAAAAGAAATGACAAAATTTGAAAAAAAAAAACACAAAATTTAAAGAAAAAAAAAATTAACCAAAAAAATAAAAAATAAATAAAAACATCAAAAACATTTTTTTCTAAGTTATTAAAAAAAACCATATAATTAAAAAAAAACTAAAATAGAAAATTTAAAATAATTTAAATTACAAAATTAAAATTTAGATTAAAAAAAAAAAATTTAAAATTGAAAAAGAAAATTAAAATAAAAGAATTAAAATAAAAAAACTATCATTAAAAAACAAAAAAACCACATGCAAATAATTAAAAAAACAAATATCCATAAATTTACTCCTTTTTTTTTTAAATGAAACAATTTATAAAATTTAAAAATGAAAAACTAAATAAACTAAAAGATTAAAAAAAAATTTAAATTAAATCAAAATTTAATAAATTTAATAAATAAATTTTAAATTTTAAAAAATAAATAATCTTTAGAATCTATGCTTCTGTGATCCATATAAAATTGTAAAATCTCTTTCGGTAATAATCACATATAATGGAACGTTGTCGACGCGTTTCGAACCAACCAGTGTGGTTCATCATCAGGACTAGGTGAGAGATCAGATCAAATCAATAAGCTTAAATAGATGTAGAGATGTTTAAACTAGCCGTTTTCTAAACGGCTAGTTTGACTTTTTAATAATTTAAAATATTTTTAATAAGTAACGGCTAGTTCCCTCCTACTATTAAACCAATTAATAAATTTATTCGTTTAGTTAATAGATTAATAAACTTGTTAGTTATAATTATTTAGTAAACTTATTAGTTATAATTTTTTTAAATTAAAGTGAGAGGTTAAAAAATAAGAAAAGAAAAAGAAAAAAATAATAATCTAAAATATTAAATTTAAAAACAAAATTAAAAAAAAAAAACAAAAAAATTAAAACAAATTAAATTTAAAATAAAAAATTTGAATTAAAAAAATAATAATTTTAAATTTTTTGAATTGAAAAAAAAATATTAAAAATTAAAAAAAATTAAAAAAAAAAGAAATTTTTGATCGTGGTGGTGCCGCCAATCGGCCTCCCACCCAGGTGGCGGCGGAGGTCAGCCGCTTGGCGGGTGGGGAGGCTGCATGCAACCCCCAGCCCGCCCAGCAGCCGGCCTCCGCCGCCACCTGGGTGGGAGGCTGATTCCGGGAATCGCCCTCCCGCGGCGCGAGGCCGATTCCGGGAATCTCCCTCCCGCGGCAGGAGGCCGATTCCTGGAATCAGCCTCTCGCGACGGGAGGGCGATTCCCGGAGTCGACGTCGCGCAATCGGCCTCCCACCGCGGGAGGGCGATTCTTGGAATCGGCCTCGCGCCGTGGGAGGGCGATTCGGGGAATCAACCTCCCGCCCAGGTGGTGGCGGAGGCTGACCGCATGCAGCCCCCCGCCTGCCCTGCGATCGGCCTCCGCCGCCACCTGGGCGGGAGGCTGATTGGCAGCGCCACCACGATCAAAAAATTCTTTATTTTTTTTTTTAAATATATATATATATATATTTTAATTTTTTTTTTAAATTCAAAAAATTTAAAATTATTTTTTTTAATTTAATTTTTATATTTGAAATTTAATTTGTTTTAATTTTTTTTGTTTTTTGTTTTTTGTTTATTTTTTATTCTTTTTTTTTTTGTTTTTAATTTATTTTTTTTCTAAATTTTGTTAATAATTTTTATTAAATTTTGTATTTTTTTTTTATTTTTAATTGATTTTTTTTTTCACATTTTTTATTATTATTAAATTTTATGTTTAGTTTTTTCATTTAATTTTTTAAAATTTAATAAATTTTGTATTTTTTTTAATTTTTTTGAATTTAATTTAAATTTTTTTTTAATTAAACTTTATATTTTCAAATTAATTTCTTTTTTATTTTATTTTTTATTTAATATATTTTTTTCAATTTTTCATTTTTAATTGATTTTTAAAGTCTTTTAACTTTTTATTTTAACAATGTTTTTTTTTTCTTTATATTTAAAATTTATTTTTTATTTCAAAATTTATTTGTTTTTTCATTTATTTATTAAAATTTAATATTTTTCTTTTTTAAATTTAATTTGTTATTTTAATATTAACATTTTTTTTTAATTTAATAAAATACAATATATATATTTTTAATTTAAGTTCATATATATATATATATATATATATATATATATATATATATATATATATATATATATATATATATATATATATATATATATATATATATATATATATATATATATTTTTTTTATAATTTAAATTTAATTTATTTTTTAAGATTTATTTGTTTTTTTAATATATATATTTTTTAAATTTAATATTTTTATTGTATTTTATTTTTCATTATTTATTTTTAATTAATTTTTATTTTTTTACTTTTAATTTAAATAATGTATTTTTTTTAATTTTTATTTTAAAGTTTTAAATTTATTAAAATTTAATATATTTCTTTAAATTTAATTTTTTATTATTTTTTTAATTTAATATTTTTTATTTTTTATTTCTATATATTTTGAAATTTTAATCTTTAACTTTTTTCCTTAAATTTTAGGTTTTTTTTAATGTTTCAATTAAAATTTTTATTTTGTTTTTATTTTTATTTGCTTATTCCTATATATTTTTAAATTTTAAGCTTTAAAATGTTTTTATTTTTTTCTTAAATTTTAGGTTTATTTCAATGTTTGAATTTTGAAAATTAAAAAATGTTATTTCTATTTTTAAAAATGTCAAAAATATCACACAATTTTTTTTTTGTTATTCCAGCAACAATTGGTTTTGTTTTGAGGGTGTTTTTTCAATCCTTTTTCAAGAAACAATTTTTTTTTTAGCATAATTTTATAGAATGTTGAAATTTGACCTTCAAAAAAAACCAAGGGAGTTCTGGAATACACTTTTTTTGTTTTTGGTTGTTTTTTCATGTTTTTTGAGCCTTTTTGGGCTAGAGTTTCCGTTTTGAGGTCAGGTTACCTATTTCATTGATAAC